>OZ005740.1:304145475-304310475 GCA_963930735.1 Dioctria linearis | reverse complement strand
GCCTTCTCAGGCATCTTCCAAGTATATAGTGAAAAACCAGTGTTTTGTATTGCAACACCAAGAAGGCGTAACCCGATTTAGTCCATTTTTAAAATTTTTTATTATTAGTCCCATATTTGAACTTAATCTACACTTTTTTAAAAAAGGCACGTGTTCAAAATTTCAGCTCTCTACTTCGATGCGTGAAGCAGTGTCCAAATATATAGTGAAAAACCAATGTTTTGCATGGCAGCACCAAGAAGGAGAAGGGATTTCGACCATTTTTGTAATTTTATTTACTATTGCAATGAAATCATGTACCAAATTTTAGATATCCACGTTGATCCGTTCCCAGAGTGTGCCCAAATATATAGTTAAAAAATAAATTTTTGTATGGCAATCCTACGAAATAGTTGTCCGATTTATCCCATTTTCGAACCTAAATTTAAATTTTTTTTTAAAATGCCGTGCATACCATTTGAGCTATTCACGTCGACGCGTTCTCAGACAGTTTGCAAATATATAGTGAAAAACCAAAATTTTGTACGGCAACATCAATTAGGGGTTGCCTGATTTAGTCTGTTTTCTAAATTTTATTTGCTATTACTATGAGAAGACCCATACCAAATTTCAGCTCTCTACGTGCACTAGTTTTCAGACAGTGTCGAAATATATACTAAAAAAACGAAATATTGTATGGCAACCCTACGAAGGAGTAGCCCGATTTAGTCGATTTTGAATATGTATTTTTAATTTTCATGAAAAGGCTTTCCACATCTAATCATCGTCACATTTTTTACGTCTCGACAACAGCGCAGTTGGGTGGTTTCGGAGATTAGCGTGTACAAACACAGTGACACTGGATTTTTATATATTAAGATATTGTCAAGTTCTACCCTATTTTAAGTAGTAATTTTGCTTTACTATTGTATCGATACCACCGAAAACGTGGTTGAATAAATACGGTTGTAAGACACGTTTAAAAAAATTTGAGCGTGCTCAACTTAATTGAATCCTTCGTTGTTTGTACTCAATTTCTTCCAAGAATTGCCATTCAGCTTACTTCAAGTTCAGTCTAGCGTTTTTTTTTTTAATTTTGTCAGCTTAAAATCCGACATGCATTACACCACTTTCTATCCAGTTGTCTGCACTTGTTGACCAGGCAGACAACTTAACAATCGGCTTAGGTTAGGTTAAATTAGACCGGCGACTATCGAAATATGTATTCACGATCAACCATACTTAGACGATCAGTAGTGCATTGTGATACCATTTCATTATAGACCCTACAAATACCTAATTTAGGGGAACACTAAAATAAGTCAGAGGAGTTATGAACTTTACTAGGCCCTGCGACTCTTTCTCAGCAATTTCTCTCGATTCGCGGTAAATGTAGCTTTTAAACGTTTCACAAGGCAAGGCCATTCATACAGCAGGTTTCGAACACCCTCAACTCTCTAAGCTTTCAGGGGCATGAAATTTATCTTACCCTCATATTGATCGTTAGATTAGCCGCAGTCCTTGTCTCACATACATTCTACGATATTCGATTTAGCCAAGCCAAATAGCCACAAAGTCTTAATTTTGGAGGATTTAGAACAAACTTCATTGAATTTCTTCACTTATACCATAATATAACGCTTTGAAATCAAATATGACCTTGAATGTATCAGAAATTTTTCAACACCAGATACGTTTTACTGTATTGGAGTACCAGTGCACATTCCTCAATTCTAAATAGAGCTAATCTGTGAAATGTTTTCTAGAGATTAAAATTTTGCTAACCTGTCCACTTCAGAAAAATCGAAATTTCAAAAATATTATGCCATTTAAGTGATTTAGTTATTGAATTAGTTAAAAATTATAAGTTTTGTGAGTACCTACTTATGGAATTCAAAGCACATGAAAGCATTATGTTTGAGGAACACTAGCCAAAATAAACCGGAACAGATGTACAAGAAAGTTTGTGATAAGCAACGTTCTGGAAATAGCTTCTCTAACATTTGTATCTTATTTCTTAGCACAGCAACTATCATAAACAAATTTGAACAGTACCATTAATAATTCTTCCCATATAAAATCATCTTCTGTTTTAGGACGCTTAGTATCTGTATGCCATTATGTTGGTCACTTTCCTGAAGGCTTGGCTTTACCCAATATTTGTAGTTAGTTTCTTATCAGTTTTCTTGAAGATAGCATTAAGTGCGCTACACTTCATCATCTTCCTCTATATTCCCAGTCACTGTTAATATCATAATACCAGAAACAACATAGGACTACTGATAATAAGTATTAGTTAATTGAATATAGAAACGAAAAGTTTACGTATATGTAATGCCTAAAATTTGTAGACATGCCAATTGCCAATAATAAAAAACATAAGGCAACAAAAAGTTCCTCAATACGCCTTCTGTGGAAACGTAGCTTTAGATTTACTTCTATACCTACCCGATTCAAAGCAAATGTGTGGGTTTTTGTATAAGGCATAGAAGGTCGTTCTCAAATGTGTATGTGAGGAGTATGGCCAAGTCTTTCATTTCGAATCGTTTGCTTAAAAAGATAAAGGAACTTTTGGGCTACAATAGAATGGATGTCAACTGAGACAGAGTCTGTAGGCTGACGTCAGGAAGATATGTAGTATAGCTGTTTGTGTGAATGCCCGATAATACTATAAACATATATTGGAAAACTTTGGTAAATTATGATTATATTCTGGTGAGCTGATGGTTTCTTTCCACTTCCCACCTTACCCCTAAACCTAATAACATTCATTCATACCCAATTTGGTTTGAAAACTCCTCAAAGGGTTACACCACCTTGAGATTTTCAAAAAATCAAAATATTTTTTTTACTAGATAAATTTTTTATACTCTGAAGAATATTTTGTTTAACAATTTCAAATTTCAAAATGTTATAGCAATTAAAAGTAAACGCGGCATTGCATTTTTTCTCGAAACTACGTTTTTCAAACTGGTGTGCAAGATATCTCAAAATCTGAATTTTGAAATGGTTAAACGCTTAAAATATTCTTCAAATTATGAATAATTTATCTAGCCACAAATTCCGTTTAGAATTTTTGGAAATCTCAAGGTGGTGTAACCCCTGAAGTCAGCAGAAATAGTGAATCAGGCGTAGAAAAATCTATAACTATGGAAATAATATGAATTTTTGAAACGGATAAATGCTTAACATATTCTTAAAAGTATGAATAATTTATCTAGCAAGAACAAAATTAAATTGTGTAACACCTTAAAGCATCTAAAATGTTAAAAAAAAAGCTTGGAAGAGGTTTTGCGGCTTCGGAAGTGATGAGCACTATTTAGACTACGACGTTCGTTATTACGACCTCAGAAGCAGCTTATATCCTAGACACACAGCACGAACTAATGAATCATTTGTACTAACTATTCATTAAACTGCCGTGTGTCACATACTATACGTTATTATGGCTCGAAAATCAGATCATAATGAAGTACACAGACTTGACCGATGACTGTGGTCTAAATCCCGATGAATTAAATGAATTTTTCATTGCTGCTGGTAATATACCTACGATAACTAGTCAACCCAACTCTCTTGACGATGTATTAGAAGAATATGTTACCCTTGATACCTCTAACGCATTCTCTTTCCGTGGGACTGACTTAAATGAACTTATCGTGGCCATAAGTATCATTAAGTCTGACGCAATCGGTCTAGATAGCCTGTCATCCAGGTTCATCAAAATGTTATTACCGTATGTATATTAGTAAATAAACACTTGCTTAATGTCATCTACGTTCCCTTGTGAGTAGAAAGTAGCAACTGTTCTGTCGCTGCCCAAGAAGTCCTCTCCACAATCATACGCTGACTATAGGCCAATAAGTTTGTTGTGTTTTTTATCGAAAGTACTAGAAAAGCTCATGTACAGACAAATACTGCAATATGTGGAATCCAGCAACCTATTAACATGCTGGCAATCGGGCTTCCGCTCTTCCCATAGCTGTGAATCTGCAGTGTTAAAAGTATCTTCAGACATAAGACTGGATTTGGTTCTGTTGGATTTTTCGAAAGCCTTTGATTGCGTGGACCATCGCATTCTTCTTCAGAAGCTGTCATCTTCCTTTAATTTCAGTTCCCCAGCAGTTTCCCTGATCAGGAGCTTTCTATCTCGCCAACGTCAACAAGTCAAAGTAAACGATTCTCTCTCCCCTGAGCGGCCGCTTGTTCGAGGGGCTCCTCAAGGATCAATTCTGGGTCCTCTGCTCTTCTGTTTATTTATCAATGATCTGCCGAAAGCTGTGCGTGATGTGAAAATTCATCTATATGCTGACGATGTACAGCTATATCTAAGTAGACCTACTGGTCTCCTCGAAGATTACATTGCACAAATTAACTCTGATTTGGGCCGAATCTGTGCCTGGACCAATTATAATCGCTTACTGCTAAATCCCGGGAAGTCACATTGCACTACATTCTATAATACCTCACCCAATGAAATTGATATCAGACCTATACTTTTGAACGGAGTTACACTGGCCATGTTAAATAAGGTCACTAGCCTTGGGATCGTCTTGAACCCAAATATGAAGTGCTGTGATAAGATTAACAATACGATCGGGAAAATTTATGGGCGCTTACGCAGACTGTGGCTTTCTTCGAATATTATCTAGTCGCTCTTGTCTAAAGCTAGTCAAAACACTTATCTTGCCTTATTTCTCTTTTGGATGTTTGGTTTTTCCAAAACTGGACAGTCTCTGCACCCGGAAGATGGAAGTTGCCCTAAACGACTATGTGAGGTTCATTTACGGGTTGCGCAGATTTGACCATGTCTCACATATCCGGTCTTGTTTGTTTGATTGTTCTTTTGCCTCTTACCTTAAACGAAGTAACTTGGTTTCTTTGTTTAATTTGTTAAAAGTTAATAAGCCAGAGTACCTTAGGGGATTTTTCCCACTTCACTACCTACCAACGAAATAGAAATCTGGTATTGCCTCGTTTTTATAAGACTGTAATGGAAAGCTCTTACCTTGTCCAAAGCGTCCATCTGTGGAATGACCTCCCTGTCAGTAGGTATACAGGCGGCTGGTACCATTTATGCATTTAAAAAACTCGTTAACACGCACATAATCTAGCTCTTCTATATCCATTCTTTGTTTCTCCTCTGCAAAGGAACGCTAGTTAGTTGTTTTTATAGTATATACACAGTGAATTTTATATTTTCATATTTTTCTTTGTTTTTTGTTGTTTTTTCTTTCTTCTGAGATATAATTCTTATCTAAATTTTGTTTTTTCCTATTATTTTGAATTTTGATGATTGTGATTCTAGCACCACTACTAAAGTTGTACTCTGTAAGATTTCAATCTTGTGTACATTGCCGAAATAAAGTTTATTCTTATTCTTACATCAATGAAGTGTTTTATTCCTCCAATATAGCTAAAATGAGGAAAAATGTGCTAGATTTAGCATATAATATAAATCTGAAGTTCAGCTGTGCATCTGGCGATTTGAAAAATAAGAAGTAGAAATGCAAAAAATGCAAATCAAAAATTATATTGTCAATATTTTTTTAAATATAATACTTTTCTCATTTGTAAATTGTTAAATTGAAAAATAAAACCAAAGTTTATCGCGTTAATTCGATCCATATTGCTTCTTTAAGGTGATAAGTTCATCAAAACCAGTTTGACAGCACAATTTAATTAAAGAAATGGTTCAGTGTCTAAGTTTAGAATGAATCATTATAGACTAATGAGTCTTTAGTTATTTCATCATTAAGAGCGCTGTGTGTCTTGGGCATAACTCTTCTACAGTGGATTAAATTCACATAAGGCCACCAGGTTTTTAGGACTTTTCTTAACTAACTATAATAAAAGAATTAATTAATATTTGAATTTGTATTATATTTATTACATAATTGGAAATAATATTATATAAAAAATGATACACTAATGAAAAAAAATTTGACTTTGAATCAAATTTATAAATAATGAGAGGAAATTCACATAAAGTCACCCAAAATATCTTTAAAACTTTTTTTAAGGAAAATAAAAAAAAAAGTTTCGCATTTTTAGTACTTAGTTGACTCTCTTTTATTTTGAATAGTGTCAAAAATACGGTTAAGCATTGATGCAACTAAAGTTTTTAAGCTATCCTTGCTAAGATAATACCAAGCAGAGCGAATTGCATCTTTCAAGTGTCATTTACAGTTTGATATTGTCGCCCGTTAGTATAAACACGTTTGGAAATAATACCCCATAAGTTTTCTATTGGGTTTAAGTCCAGAGGACCAAATACACAAAATCTCGCCCATATCATGACACTTCCACCGCCACTTGATTTTTTTCCCTTAAGTCATCCCAATAGTATTGGTATCATCCATCTGGACCATCTAAATTAAATTTTGTTTTCATCGCTGAAAAGAAATTGGTCCATTTACTAGTCCCACTCATGTACTTTTTCGCAAAATTTTACTCTGGCTTCTCTTTGAGCGGCCGTAAGTGGCGTTTTTTTTTCTGTCTTTTAGCGAACGACAAATTTTTATCATTATGCAAGATTCATCTAATGTCCTAGACACACAGCGCTCTTAATGAAGAAATAACTAGCGACTCATTAGTCTATAATGATTCATTATAAACTTAGACACAGAACCATTTCTTTAATTAAGTTGTTCTGTCAAACTGGTTTTGATAAACTTATGACATTAAAGAAGCGATATAGATCGAATTAAGGCCATAAACTTTGTTTTTATTAATTTTATTTTTCAATTTAACAATTTACAAATGAGAAAAGTATTATATTAAAAAGTATATTGACAATATAATTTCTGATTTACATTTCTTTGCTTTTCTACTTCTTATTTTTCAATTCGCCAGATGCACAGCTGCGCTTCAGATTTATATTATATGCTAAATCTAGCACATTTTTCCTCATTATAGCTATAATGAAGGAAGAAAACACTTCATTAGTGTACTTCATTATGATCTGATTTTCGAGTCATAATGACGTATACTATTTGACACACGGTATTTTAATGAATAGTTAGTACTAATGATTCATTAGATCGTGCTGTGTGTCTAGGGTATAACACGTCTTGCACTTACAGCCAGTTCAAGTTTGTCCACAATTTGTGAAGGAAATACATTATTTTTCTTTACCTCTCTAAAAATTAGGGATTTTTGTCGTGGGGACAGTTTTTTTTATTTCTTGCGTAGTTGGCATTTTTAGCATAACTTTCATTTAAATTGATAAAATTGTTGATAAGCGTTTTAGATCTTGAAATTCTTTTTGCAATTTCCCGATTTGATAGCCCAGAATCTTTATAAGTTTTAATTTTGATCTTTTCCTCTTCTAAAAGCACTTTCCACGTGGCATTGTAATTCTATTGAATAATAATTATTAAAATGTTCTATAAAAATGTTCATACATACACAAAATAAAAAAAAAATACAAGATTTGAAACGTTGTACATACCTAAACGCTAGTGACTTTATAAGAATTTCCACTTCTAGTATGCTTTCTCTTGGAGTTAGTTAAAAACTACAAATATAACTATAAGCATACTCACTGGGTACGTTCACCAACACGATAGCGTCTTGTAGCATAGTGTTAGCGTAGCGTAGTAAACATATGTCAAAAGAATTACTTTGACAGTTAATTACTACGCTACACACTTTGCCAGTAGTGTGTTAAAAACTTTGAATTTTTAGAATTCGAATTTTTTAACATAAAATAATAAAATATGTTCGCAAATGTATGAACAAAAATTTAAAACGAATGAATACAATACAATGATCCTAGAAGATTTAATATTGCTATTTTATTATAATTTTCCAATCTGGCAAACTAACCTAACAAAGATTTTATTTAGCGAATCCATTCCTTTATACAGGCTTTAAATACTGTGTTAATTCCTTGCAGATTACATTAGATCATAGATACAAAAATGTATGAAATTTATTAAAGAAAAAATAATAGAACCAACAGCTGCACTGGTTTGAAAGACAGCACCAGTCCATACTAAAGATTTACCACCTTGCGATCTCATAATAATTTTTGTTATGCATTTGTTCGCATCGACGACGTATATATGTGGCAGAGATAAGGCCAGGAAATAAGCACACAGATTAGCCATGGCGCATCTTTTTTCCATTATCGTACACGTAATTATTCCCGTGAGGAATTGTTTTTAGGTTTTCATAAAAAAAACATGATAACATTATGGAAAAGATGAAAACATAAAAATGTCTGGTACTAAAATTTGGTGAAGGGAAATCGGGTTGATATTGTGGTCCATCGGTTGTATTAACTAGAATGCAGTCTGCTGAATTGCTTCCAGCACCTTGTATTAAAGTGGTAAAAATCTTACTAATCCTTCACCTATTAATAATATAATAAGTACGTTTCCTTGAATCATCCTATGTAGGGCATGCAGAGAACAGAAGTAGTGCACCCATACTAGTACTAAACAAAACAACAAAACAAAAACTGCGATTATTTATGGTTGACCTCCTATTAATACCGTTTATCATGAAGGCAGCCAATTGATTTGTTAATTCCAACAATCTTAACTAAGAAGATTTTTTAATATAAAATAAAATGAGATAGCCTTTATCATATTGCCTTTATATACATAACTTAATAACAATCATTCAGGAAAATAAAATAAAGTCTCGAACTGTATACGCTAACCTATAAAGTTGCCAGTTATTGTCGTCCTTCCATCCGTATCCATGGCAACACATCACTTCGCTACATTTCACAGAAGAAAGTGAGAGGAATTGTTTCGGTAGCGTTTATCTGTCATTTTTCGTTCTCAAGTGAACGCACGAAACCGTTTGTTGGTGACAAAAAGCTACTTTTTGCACGCTTTTTTCTGTCGGTGAACGCACCCACTTAATACACAAAGTGATTTCACGGAATTTTTGTTAAGAGTTGCCGCAGTGAAGGGAATTGCCAACCTCCGTGGAATTGCTCAGCATTATATATTTGAAAATGACTTTATGTGAACTTCATCCACTCTATGTTAATAGAATTAAGCTGTTTTTGCGTACTGAGCTGAAGCAGTTGTGGAAATTCGTAAATTCAAAACGCAAGATTGATGGATATCCAACCGCTCTGAGTCTTGGGGTTATTGAAAGCAGTCATTCCACTATAATCTCCATCGTTATTGGTGACTTCTTAAGTACCGCCTTTTCTGAAATTGATTTCGATATTAATTTTAATAATCACTTGACAACATTTTCTTTTAATTCTCTCGAGAGTAAAGATATTTTATATGATGAGGCAACTATTCTTAACCATTATAAGCTATATCCCAGAGTTTCTCCAATCGTTCTGAAGGCATCCCTGCCTCTGTATTGAAAAAGTGTAGTTTGCCCCTTGTTTCCATTCTCTGTTTTTTTATTTAACTTATCTCTTAGTAATAGCCTTGTGTATAGAACTAGCCAGTAGACTGGTTATTTTGTGTCTACAGAGATGCACAAAAGAACGCCTCATACATTTTCATAGAAGATTTATAAATGAAGCGAACAGTACAAATAGTTCGCTTCAATCGACAGAACAATTTCTTCTCTCCAGTATATGGGAGTTCTAGAACAAGGCACACAAAAGAATACAGGTAGTGATTGCGAAACGAAGTTTGACTTAGTACTTTGTTGTATTGTAGAGGCACTACTACTGCAGACGTAACGAAAGTGGAATGGTTCAATTACAATAGCAATAAAGATGTTACGGATTTCAACGAGACTGAGGTTTAATTACGAAAATTTTCATTTTTATCACATTCCATAAGAGTTATTATCTTCATATATAATGTTTTCAATTTTTCGTAAGTAAACCTCAGTCTTGTGGAAATCCATAACTTCTTTATGGCTATTATAGTTGAGCCTTAAGCCGGCAATTCTTCGTTCCAATATACATAAAATCCATGATGCCTTGACCTGATATAGGGAAGGCCGCAGTTTTTTCTTAGAAATTTTTTACTTAGAATTGTTATGCTATATTATTATTATTTTTGGAGGCCAACAATGGCACAGATTGTATCTGAAAAGAAAAATAACTCCATTCGACCACCAGAGACTGAATAAAAATTTTGCCGAAAAATTTTCTGTAAATTTCTTGAAAAAATTGCTGCATTTCCTACATCAGGTCGAGGCATCGTTGATTTTTCGGGGTATCGTTGATTTTATATTCTAGCGAGACTTTACTGGTTTTCTACTTCCCTTTGGATGTTATTAGTTTGGCTATGCTCTTACGGCTTATCACTTGAACCCCTTGTACATGCTTCAGTTGCAGAACGTTTTAGCGACTGAGCGTGAGCAAAACTGTTCAAAGTGATACAAGTGGAGCCATCTGACATTATAACATGGAAACATTTAGCAATCACTATGTAGTTCTATACACAAGGGTAATAGGATTTTCCCAAAATCGTGGAAGTTATATTTTAATTACACCCTTACACAAGAAGATCAAGAGGAACGATATATCAAATTACCGGCCTGTTGCTAACTTATTTATTGAG
This sequence comes from Dioctria linearis, assembly GCA_963930735.1. NCBI lineage: Eukaryota > Metazoa > Arthropoda > Insecta > Diptera > Asilidae > Dioctria > Dioctria linearis. The sequence goes on along the minus strand of OZ005740.1, from coordinate 304,299,994 downwards.
TATTTGAAAGATCTATAATGTTTTCAGTTTTTTATTGCACATTCCAACATGGCTTCACTAAGGGTAAATCTACTACTATTAACTTTTGTATCAGTGGCTGATAGAAGCTGATAAGCAGGTTTACTGTGTTTATATTGATTTCATTAAAGCATTTGACAGAATCGGTTACCAATTTCTTACCAACCATAAGGTTTTCACTCTTTTTGTAAAGTGGTTCTGTTCCTATTTATCACATCGAACGCAAAGAGTTCTTTTTACGGGTTCTCTTTCTGTTAAAATTAAGAATACTTCTGATGCGCCGTAGGGCAATCATATTGGCTTTTAATATTTACATCAACGATGCTGGTTCAATTTTGACTATAATTCCAAGTTTCTTTGTCATGGTCACAACGCCAAATTATTTCGTATAATTTTGAACACAAACGATTGTGTTCTATTTAATTCTAACTTAGTAATTTTTCATACTTTTGGTGCTCTCAAATAACTGCTTATCATTAAATTCAATTAAGCGCACTACCATTTCTTTTTCTCGAAAGAATTTTGATTACTCAATAGACGGAAATTCATTAATTCGACTTTGACAAAATCAAAGATTTGGGCGTTGTTTTTAACTTTCCGTTTCGAGGATCATATACTCTCCATCGTGAACGGTGGTAATGCTACTTACTCTAGGTTTCGTAAAAAGATGGTCCCGTGAATTTGACGACACGCACGCTACAAAGTCTCTCTATTGTACTTTGGTTAGAGGCATGCCCTTAGCCTCTGCTGATTGCACTCCTTTCTACTATAGCTGCACAACACTCCTATAGAGTTTATTACCAATTGCAACCTTGGCTTGGTTATTTGGACAACGCACCCGATAAAAAAAGAGCTATGAAATGGGACTGGAACGAACATCGACTCGTGCCCAAATTTATCCCAGGCAGTTCAGAAAGTAGTTTTAATAAACATAGATGTGACTGCCGAAAACACGGCTTAAAATGTACCAATTCATGCAGTAATTGTAATGAAAACTGCTCAAGTAGAGATAAAGAATATATTGAAATCGAGGAACTCGAAGACGTCGATAATCTTTAAGATCCTTCGGAATTTGATTATTGATGAAGAAGAAGAACAACCACAATGCAAAATTGATTAGAATTTTATAATTTTTTCATAGATTTTTTTATTTTTTTAAAAAATATCAATAAAATAATTGTTCTACTTAATAATTTCGTATTGAAATATACCTAAAACAAATTACTCATCGTTATACCATTTATTTAGTGAAACTTTGAAAATATACTTTACTAAAATTGCACACTGGTCCAGCGAGTCTTAACTCTAGCTTAAGGTTTCAGTACAATACGGTGCATGGCCATGAAAAACTTAAGGTTCAAGATGATTTCCGCCACTGTATTCAATTAAATTGATTCAACTTTAGTAATATTCAATTAAAGTAAATTCTGTCACTGAAATTTAATCAATTATTTACGTAAATAAAAAAAAAATTGAAAATCATAAAAAAAAAATTTAAAAATTCGTGATCCAAAAAGTCATTTTTTTGGTTTTTCTCAATTTTAGGCGTTCTTCATAAATAAACCATCAACGTATGTATATAGACCATTTTAAAGTGGACATTTCAACGGTTAAAATGAGCCCAGATAGAATATTTAACATGTTAAAAAAATGAAACGCTTGTTTCCGTTCCACAAAATAATTTATTTTTAATTTTAATAATTAACTAAAGTTTTTGCGACGCGTTTCGCCCTATTTAGGCATCATCAAGCTCTTGCATAAATTATGAGACTGACTCAGTATAAATTAAAATTAAAGTCATACACATATACATACATAAGTGGTATTACAATCTCATTTTAAGTCAGTGTAAGTATCGTAATTTTTATTTCGTTATAAAATTTGTTTTAATTAAAGGGCTGTTGTTACGGAAATCTAGCTGATCATTAACCAAAAATGAGCCTTTATCTTTCTCTTTTTTAATTTCTAATATCTCATACTTGTCTAGAACTTTACCTCCACATAAATTACGTAATAGTTTTACATTGTCAATTGATGTAGTGTGACCTAGGTCGATTAAGTGTTTACATAGACCAGAAGTTGCCCTATTGTTTCTCGCTGCAGAAACGCGTTCAGAAAATCTGGTTTTTAGTGACCTCTTAGTTTTTCCTATATAGATCGCGTCACAATCGTTGCAACTTATACTATATACCACACTTTTTTCAATATCCACAACTGTAGGCTTTATTTTATTATTTATTAATAATTTACCCAGAGTTGTATTAGTGAAATAAGCAGGTTGAACATTATGATTTGATAGCGTTCTGTGTATTTTTTTCTGACACTCCTCCAACATAAGGGATCTTTTTCCAAATCTTACTACTTTTGTTTTGAATCATAGGAAATGCTAATCTAAGAGCAGATGTTCTAGATTTCTGTTTTAATATCTTGTAAATGAAACTTTTGGAATAACCATTACAGGTTGCTATTTTAAAAATTAAATTAAGTTCTTTCTTAAAGTTGATCACACTTAAAGTAATATTAACTAATCTGTCAATCATCGAATGGAAAGCAGAACTCTTAATGTTAAGAGGATGATTAGAAGAATATGGAATTACAGTGTCAGTAAAAGTTGGTTTGCGATATATTTCGTAGTCAATTTTTTTATTTTTTATTGATATTGTGATATCTAGAAAATTTAATTTTGTACCTCCATATTCTAGTGTAAATTTAATATTGTCGTCTAATTTATTTAAAATACTATTTAAAAAAACATTAAGTTGTCGCTCAGAGACCGTTCATACACAGAACATAAAATTTTATTAACTAAATCACAGTTCTTATTAAAAATGTTTTGTTCTATGAAGTCCATGTAGAAGTCAGTCAAAAAAGGAAGCGATAGAGAAGCACCCATGGCTAAGCCTTCTATTTGGGTATAGAACTTGTCATTAAAGTAAAAGTAGTTTTGATTTAAGCACGTATTCAAAGATTCTATAAGTTGCGAGACTTTTTCTTTATTTAAAATTTTTTCCCGAATTCGACTGTACAAAATTGTCTTTAACTTATTTACTGGGATCGAAGGAAATCGGTTACATACATCAAATGACACGAGCTTGGCATTAGGTGGTAAAGTAATGCAATTAATTTTGTTTACTAAGTCAATTGTATTTTTTATGGAGTATTTGTTGTTAAATTCTATGAGATGTGGTAGTATCGAATTTAATTTTTTGCCCAGTTTCTGTGTCGGTGAGTTGAATGCAGAAGAAACTGGTCTTACTGGAGCACCATTTTTTAATGTAACTTCAGTAAGCCGTATAATATCGGGATTGATGGATTACTAACCTTAAGTTGGTATCTATCAGATTCATTGAAAATTAATTTACTTTTATTAATAACTGATGTTGCGTTTCTATTATATTTTTTTGTTGGGTCTTCTTTAATTTCTATCAGGCTCATTTTTGATAGATTATCTTCCATTTTTTCTAAATACAAATTCTTTTCTAATATGGAAATTGAATTACCCTTATTGGCTTTCGTTACAATTAAATTATTATCACTGATCTTCTTTGTTAAGTCGCGTAAAACTATTTTTTCATTAGATCTAATCAGCTGAGGCAAGCTATTTTCTTTTATTAACCTAGCACATTATACTTTGCCTTCTAATTCTTCATCTGGGAGAGCAGCATCTGCATGAATAGCTAAGTCTATCAAATCTTTATTACTAACACCTAAATAAATTTTTTTTCTGTTAATAAAAAATCTATGGTAGAACAAATTAATTACCCTAGGATGAAACGTAATGTTGTCTGCATTTTCTAAAGTAAAGTTGGCTCGCTGGGACTGTGTCCATCTGGTTAGTTTATTGTTCTGGCGCTCGAACTGAATTCTGGCTAATGTGTCGGCTTTTTCATGACCTTCTCTCCATACGGTATCAAATTCTGCTGCATTGCTGCATGTAGACGAAAAGCGAGCTCACTGTGTGCAACTTTTAAATGTATGCTTATGTTATCTCTTGTATGGTAATGTTTATTTATTTCTGCTTTTATCCATATTATTTTTGCTGTGAAAATAGCTTTCTTGCACTGCCTCGATTTAACTTTCACTTTCATATTTCTGTTGATGAAATTAGGAAAAAAATTTCTTTTTATGCATTGAGAGTTGCGCCACAAATGATTACAAGATTTTTTAAACTGAATCAAGAGTCTCTTGTAGAGCACAATTAACTTGTGTGTTCTATTACGTAATTTATGTGGAGGTAAAGTTCTCGACAAGTATGAGATATTAGAAATTAAAAAAGAGAAAGATAAAGGCTCATTTTTGGTTAATGTGTTACAGCGAAAATATACTTTTGACGAGACATAGTATAGGTTGTAGGTCTAGTGAAACTAAAAGTAGTGGCATATTAGAAATTTCTCATACACCCTCAAAATCTCATTTTAGACCAAAAAAAACCGTTATTCGGTAGGTCCATGTATATAATAATTTATAACTTCGCCATTTTTTATTCGATATCGAATTTTTTATGGCATTTGGAAGAAGAGAGATTCACCTTTCTAACAATATGTTCCTTTTTTCGTTGCGTTGAAAAGTCTCGAAGTTACAGTCGAAAACATTTCGAAATTTACCAGTTTTGACACATTTGTGCAGCTTTGACTACAATTTTATGGCTTATTTTACTCTACAATATTTTTTTTTCTCTTCATGTCACTAATAGCGAATTTGATTCCGCGTCTAATGAGCATTTGTTAACTAAAATCGGTTGAAATTTAACTGAATTATCGAATTTTTGCTCATTAAGCAGCTATATTTCCGTATAATATCGAACTCCAGAAAAGTTGAAGAAGCACTGGCCTTTAATCGCAAAAACTGTAGAAACGTGAAAAAATGCAACAAATAACAACAACTAAAACAACACTAACAAACACAACAACTACAACAAGTACAACAACAACAAATTCAAAAGACTTTTCAGCAACACCAGCTTAGAAGTAAATTTCATAACGCATGCCCAAATGTATGATATAATAGTTTTAATGGAAATTTTGTTTGGAGTGTAAGGCGGTAATACCAAGTATCCTTGTTACCATTGTGAGTGGGATAGTCCTGAAAGAAATTTAAGCGTTACTGCAAAAATTGAATGTTGATGGTCAATAGACATGTTGTAGCCCATTTCACCGTATGCACTAAAAAATTCCTGTGCAGCGTTTACATAGTCGGAACTTTCTCTCAGTTTGGTTGCAAAATCGTTGTCCCGCATAATTTCCTGAAATTGTGATCCAACGAATATTCCTGAAAATTATCCGAAATCAATTGAAATATTTACGTACTTATTGCCAACAAATGAAGGTATAGGGTACCTTCTTTGATTTTAGCTTCAATGAATCCAGGAAACTTTGTTCTGAGTTGACGAAATGTTGCGCTGTCGATGTTCGAATTTTAACGGCTTCATGTAGCCGATCTTCAAATGCAGTGACGGTAGGACATTTTACTTTCCAATTTGAAACGATGTACGTGGTGGCCAACCAGTCAGTTCGTTTATACCTATTTCGCACACGACTGTCCCACTGACAAAAGTAACAAAAATACTTGGTATTACCGCCTTTAATTCTATGCTGGTGTTGCTGACAACGCTTTTGAATTTGTTGTTGTTGTAGTGGTTGTATTTGTTAGTGTTGTTTTAGTTTAGTTGTTGTTATTTGTTGCATTTTTCACGTTTCTACAGTTTTCGCGGTTAAAGCCCAGTGCATCTTCAACTTTCTCTGTAGTTCAATATTATACGGAAATATAGCTGCTTAATGAGCAAAAATTCGATAACTCAGTTAAATTTCAACCGATTTTAGTTAACAAATGCTCATTAGACGTGGAATCAAATTCGCTATTAGTGATATGAGGAGAAAAAAAATTTTGTAGAGTAAAATAAGCCATCAAATTGTTGTCAAAGCTGAACAAATGTGTCCAAACTGGTAAATTTCGAAATATTTTCGACTGTAACTTTGAGACTTTCCAACGCAACGAAATAAGAAACATATGGCTAGAAAGGCCTATCACTCTTCTTGTAAATGCCATAAAAAAAATTGACATCGAATAAAAAATGGCGAAGTTATATATTATTATATACATGGACATACCGCATAACGGTTTTTTTGGTATAAAATGAGATTTTCAGGGTGTATGAGAAATTTCTAGTATGCCACTACTTTTAGTTTCACTAGACCTACAATCTATACTATGTCTGTTCAAAAGTATATCGAGTTTATCTTTTTTTGTAACACAGTGGATCAGCTAGATTTCCGTAACAACAGCTCTTTAATTAAAACAAATTTTATAACGAAATAAAAATTACGATACTTACACTGACTTAAAATGAGATTGTAATACCACTTATGTATGTATATGTGCATAAACGATAACTATCGACTTTAATTTTAATTTATACTGAGTCAGTCTAATAATTTATGCAAGAGCTTGAAGATGCCTAAATAGGGCGATACGCGTCGCAAAAACTTTAGTTAATTATTAAAATTAAAAATAAATTATTTTGTGGAACGGAAACAAGTGTTTCATTTTTTTTAACATGTTTAATACCAGTAATAAGTTCCACCAAGTGCCAACTAAAACACCAATAAAGTTTTCCGTGGAAAATTAAGGTTTTTTTTCAAAAATTATAAATATATCGGAAACTACATATTTCCTAGATTCCAAAAAATATTGTCCTTATTCAGTGGAAAACAAAAAAATTATACTTTCACAAAATTTCATGTAATTTGAATTATTTTAACGAGAAAGAAAAATCGGTTTTCCGCCATTTTCTCGAAAAATTGGAGGTTATGTTGAAAATGCCTTATATTTCGGAATTTCACTTTATCTTGTGTTTAATTTTTGTTTTTCTCTTAATTATAACCTTAACTAAATTTTCCGTATAGTCCTTGCCTGTTATTAATTTTTTCTTCTCAAAAAAGTATTTGCACCAGTCTACTACCACGATAACCATTATTAACTTTAAAAACATCCAATATAACTACGTTACCAATTGGTAATATTATAAAACTATTATATAACCATTCAAATTCTTATATAATCGAGTAACCATTATATACCCCTTATAAAATAACCCATCCCTATCAGTCACCAAAAATTGGAAAAATTGTTTCTCGCGATGTTTCGTTTGTTTATACCTTAGACTAGAGAGACTGTGTCCATAATGACTTATTTTGAAATTCAGCCATTTCAAGGAAATGAAGAGGACGAAAATTATGTGAGTAAAATCATGACAGAGTTCAATAATTTAATTAAATGCTGTCAAGAAAATTTCCGAGTATTTACTGTAGTTGAAAAGCATTTAGTACAAAACAATTTTTGTTGTTGAAGCAGACCAAAAAGAGAAGAAAGCGGCAAAGATATTTCTTTCATGAATAGCTGATGGCTGTCGCTGGTAACTTTATTAGAAAAACTTTCCACTTTCCAATAAATTCAGCCCATTTTAAAGACTGTAGGTGGCCCTTTTACTGCAGTTTCACTAAATGGAGTAAAATTTGATGCATTTGAAAATGTAGCGAATTGTTGCAAATGTGTACTTAATGGACTTCATTTGTGTAACACACTGCACATTTGACTCCATTTAATTGAAAATTAAGTCATTATGCAGACGGTCTGTCTAAACTATCAATCATCATTATCCTGAATGTATCGACTTTAGTTTAACTAAGAAAAATTTAAAAGTCAGCTTAATTAAGGTCTGATCTTTTATATTAATTATAAATTTGATTTTGATACTTATTAGTACTCTGAGAATTCGATTTTTTTTTTTTTGTAGTAGTAGTAGTCTAATCAGTTTTTTGATAAACTTAAATAAATAAAACCATATACAAATTTCATTAGACATACTTATAAAATATTTATAACAGTTTATACATGTTTTTTGCCCAAAATTAAAAAAAAAATGTCTTTTTCTTTTTTTTTTTTTTAGGCAATTCTATTATTTACCACACTTGTTGTGGTCAGTAAAGGTCAGGAGCCTGTAAATAATTTTCTTCCAGTTGAGCCACCAAAATTCTATCATCAAGATCCATCACCATTAAGAAATAGGGAGAGCTTAAAGAGGCCCGAATATTTTGATTTCTTAAATACACTCTATAGACATGATCGGACTAAATCAAATATCTTCGAGGGAAATCCAATTAATCCAGTTTTCGCTTCACAAAGTCATCATTTAAGACAAAAGAGGGCGATTGTATTTAGGCCTTTATTCGCATATAGGCAGCAACAAATCAAGAAACAACAAATACGATCATCAAATCATGTTTAATATAATCACACATTCAGCAACGACAAAATGCCAACCATAATAGTACTACTATAGGTATAGTCGTTATTATTTCAGCAAAGGATAAAATTGCTTTTAGCGCCTTCTACATTTTATATATAATATTTTCACTACATAATTCATGCTCGTCTTCAAAAAGACCGGCCGCCATTCTAAAAAAAAAAAAAAAACACAAAAAAAAACACGCACAAGATTTTTATTGGTTTCTTTAGTTTTATCTCTTCAATTTTACAAACTTGTACGTTTATCACCCGAAATGGGGCTCCCGTAAAGTTCAAGGCCTACTGCAAAAGGTGTTAACCGTGTGCCATGCTGTGACGAATTTTAAATATTTCTTGCAACTCGTCTGAAAGTCGATTACTATGGACAATCTGAAAAAGATTAAAAGATTAGCCTGCAGCGTCGATTGCATCTCTTGAAGAAAAGTGAAACTGTTTGCGCAGTGAGTGGAGCAACAACTATATTATAATATATATATTGTAATTAATTATGTAGTAGCTGTAGTTAGTATAATATTTGTGCAACTGTATATACATACCCCCAATATTATATTTCATATCTTTTTATTATGGACACAATTGATTTATTTATAGTTTTTATACTTTATAAAATTATTACTTAGACTAGTGCTAGTGATCTTTAAGTCATCTCTGTTAAGTTAAGTTCATATTTTAATTTGTCATTTCTTTAAAAAAGATCTGTTGTTTTTTTTTGCTTATATATATATATGTATATAAAAAAAATGAAAGCCGTTTTCTTTTAATTACTGGTTATGTAATTTTGATACTTCTTAACGAACTATAAAAGCTGATTTATAAGAACATATTAAATTTTATATAGTACAGGGGTTTCAGGGGAGAAGACTTGTTCTTTATGATCCTGTTGTTCACGTTCACATTTAATGTAGGTATATAAATATATTTATACCCATGCCATTGTATATCTTATCTTGTCATTTTGATTCATTCGCATTTAAATTCCATTCCGTATGATATCTTTTATTCTTTTTGTATTTTTAAATGTGGAATTATTTATTATCACCGAAAAAACTTGACCAGAAATAATTTTGATTATTGTTGAACAAATAAAGATGAATTATAGTAGGTATTTTCTGAATGCTAAATTCATTCAAGGATTTTTGGAAAAATCATTTCCAAAAAATAAAACAAAAGATATTTATGTGACGTTATCAAGTTTATATGTAACTAATCTTCTTATACCTTAAAAAAAAATTAGGAAGTATTTTCAAAATCTTGTAATAATATTATTGTACAAAGAAGATGTGAATTTTCTTTGTTAATTTTTCTTTTTGTTTGCAAGATGTAAATAATTTTTATTTGTACAAAAAAAAAAAATCATGAAAAGTATATAGTTAAAAAACAAAAGAATAAACTAACAAAGATCTCCTTTTGTATAACAATCAATCAACAATATTTCATTCAGGAGATGTCATGATATTCCTATTTGCCAACTTGACCAAGGTCATCAATAATTTAATCTTCAAGCAATCTTTTCACTAAACTTAAAGTTAATTAAATACACAGTCTGTTCTATGAATATATAGTTGTCAATCGGCTAGCTTCGTATAGGTCAGATGGTGAGACAAACGATTAATTTTATAGCAAGTGGATAGTAAAAACATAACGGTTTCGAAAATGATTGATAATTATTTGTAATTTATTTTATTAAAAATTATTGAAATTATTGAAAATTTAGTAATCTTTTTCACGTTCCCGTTTGGCGGCTAAATTCGGTTTGAGTAGGTTTATTTCTATATCCATGAAATTTAAGCATGCCTCTTCGCAGCTTACTTTTGTTATGGATAGAGATTGTTCCTAACCTTATTGATACACATTAACAGATCTTTCGAAATACCTACGCGGTTTTTGTTCTTCATTCGAAGAATCCGTGGCTTCCATGAAACAGATTGTTGCATTAACGATTTTTACGAGTATGCACTTCCATCATCCTGCAGCCTATTTCTACTGTGTTATATCTGTGTTGTGTCCTCAACCCTTTGCTAGATTCTTCAGTTATAAGCTTATTGAAAATGGCACCAGAAATGGGTCTTCTAATGTACGTACTTTTTTTACTCTATGTCGAAAAGTATTATCCAGATTGTGTGCTGTACTTTTCGATTCAGAGTATCGGTCATAAACACAAGATACGATACTTTCTGTCATGTTGAGTTTTTATCTGCTATCCTGGTCTAAAACGGTCTTCCTTAACTGCTACTTTTCTCGGCTGTGGTCGTACTTGTGCACAAGCTGTGATATTTTCACAAGAGGTATTTTTCCTTTGCATTTAGAAGTTATGGCTAAGCAAATTGGAAATTTTTTAAATTTTGATTCAGTTTTTTATTTATTTAACTAAAATTTTTCTCAAAAAGTACGTCACCATTATTTATTACTATTATTATTTTTTCATATTGAATTCAAGTCCAAAGTCTTCAGTTCATAATTTCCTTTTAAAGTCTGTGCTCAAAATGTAGTCCGTTTTGCGAGGTGAATTTAAAGATGAAAAACTGAGTGCACATAAGTGAGGTCAACTTAGCTTTTTCCAGGCATATACGCCAAGCAAGAACCAGTCCTACTGAAGAGTATTAAGTTCTTGATGATACGAAATGCTTTTTTCATCAGTTGCAGTTGCTGTTTTAGCAAAAATCTTTTTTGTTATCAATTATTAAAATTGAAAGCAATTTTCTACGAAAAGACTTCTTGATTTTTCTGTATGAAATTCATTATAGTTTTTATGATAGTATAAATATACGTTTCTAAATTTTCAATTTAAAAGGAGAATGCCAACTTTTCATACAACTTTAGGCCCGACACCTCCAAACATGAGAGATGTCTTAAACGATGCATTATAATACTCTGAACATATTTTATTGAAAATGTTTATTTCTATCTAGCGAGGGGAAAGCTTTGGCAATCGGATGTAGCTTGATCGACTCTCTTGGGTGACTTTTCGACTTCTCGTGATTGTGCGAAATTGGTGTGTCATAGAAAATGACTTCATATGGGAAAAATTTTCATAACAGCGCACTAATTGCCATAGAAGAAAGAACTACAAAAATAGACGCGAAATGTAGTACCTGGGGTGTATATGACCCAATTGCATGAAAATGGGTTTTCCGGCAGCCAAAACGTCCCGAGAAAGTTCTCTGAATCGAGAAAAAAGTACACCACTTGATACCTAATACTAATAATTTGATATGCAACATGCGATATTGGAACAACGCGCCCCCGCCAGGTGTTCCTGCCCCCTACCCTAAAAGAATGCAGAGACAAATTTTCTTCTACGAATTGTAACTGGTAATGAGTTGAGGCAAACAGTGAAACCCGTTTTCCGATCGGATATAACCCTACCGAGCTAGAGCAGATCTAAGGTGCGAACAATCTAGTACCTCAGTTCGAATAAAAAGAGGGAAATACTAAAAAAGTGAGTATTGGGATGGCTATGAATAGCTATGTAAGCCTCCGTGTATAGAAGTGTGGGTACTAAAACTTCTTTTCAGGACCTAAGGAATTCGGTTCTGTACTAGATTTTCCACAATTTACTAGATCAAACTTTGACGCCCCCAGCTTTCCCACGCTAGATAGAAGTAAAAAAAAATTCAGAGTATTATAATGCATCGTTTAATACATCTCTCACGACATGCGTACTTAAAGGGAAAGTCCGTCGAGACGGCTCTCCATGAGGTGATTCACTCAATTGAAAAGGCTTCCTCTTTAAACAATCTACGCTAGCTGTCTTCATCGATGTAGAAGGCGCCTTTAATAATGTTCTTCTACATAGGTTCACGGAAATACTAACAAAACATGGAGTGAACCGATCTCTAAAAAATTGGATTACAGTCTTTGCTGATCTTGGCGGGGCAAGCAGAGTTAAAAAAGGGGTACCCCTCAAGGCGGTATTCTAACACCTTTGCTATGGGTACTTATCATGGACGATCTCCTGTTACGCGGACGACTTGACAATCTTAGTCACCGGGAGTTATGAACCTGCACTCTGTGGATTGGTGCAAGGCGCGATCCGGCCAGTCATGCGCTGGGCTACGGATTTCGGGCTGAGCATCAATCCACTGAAAACTGACTTATGCCTATTCACCATGAAAAGAAATATCCCCATTTTAAACCTGCCCCTGATTGGCTCCACACGCTTGGAATTAAAGGACAAGGTGAAATACCTAGGTATTATTCTAGACAAAAAGTTAAACTGGAAACCACACCTCGAAGACAGAGCGAACAAAGCTCTTAGAGTGTTTGCAATGTGCCGTAGAGTAGTAGGGAAGAAGTGGGGACTCAAACCGCGGATGATTCTATGGATGTACACTAGTGTCATTCGACCCATGTTAACCTACGGTTCAGCGGTGTGGTGGAAAGCAAGGACTTCGCCAACCATCGTAAGATGCTGGAGAAGATTCAAAGGCTGTACCTTCTCAGCGCAAGCGGCGCTTTTAAGTCAACTAGCACCCGGGCTCTGGAGGTTATCCTCAATACACACCCGGTGCAAATACATATCAAGCAGAGGGCGTTGACTACAGCGCTAAGGCTGCATCTTAACCTTGGATGGCTTCATGGGGGAACAAGAGTTCCACATGAATCCATTTATGAGTTCGTGCAGTCTGTCGCACCTGGCATTGACAGAGATAGCGACTACCTCCTCGAGACCATGCTGGAAAGCAATTTTGAATATAGAATTCCATCCAGGGCAGAATGGGAATCACATTCCGTGTTTCAACCATTGACAAACCCAATTATAATATATACTGATGCTTCTAAGTCCGATGAAGGCACCGAAGCGGGAGTTTTCTGTGAGGAGCCTGAAATTGAGTTCTCCATGCACCTTGTAAACCACTCCACGGTTTTCCAGGCAGAAGTCAAGGCTATTCTTGAAGCGGGAAGACACCTCTTTAACTCAGACACTGAGAATAAGGAGATAACCATCTGCTCGGACAGCCAAGCAGCTCTCAAAGCTTTGTCTAAACCCTTTATAACCTCCAAATTATTAATGGAGTGCAAAACCACCCTGAATTTCCTTTCTCGAAATAACAGGGTGATAGTGTAGTGGGTGCCGGGGCACAGCAACATCAGCGGGAATGAAAGGGCAGACGAACTTGCTCGTCTTGGAGCAGCCTCAGAGAAACCTGCCTCTACAGTCGGAATTGCACCAAAACACCTTGTATCGATCATTTCAAGATGGGCTGACCGCCAACACAGTCGCCTTTGGTTAGAAGATCCCACGGGTAAGACAACAATGGAACTGTGAGTTACACCAAACTCAAATCATACGAATAAGCTCCTAAAACTCAAGAAGCCAACCCTGAGAACTCTGGTGTCCATTCTCACTGGACATTCCACTCTCAGGGGGCACCTTCACAGGATGAGACTTGTTGATGATCCTATATGCAGGGGTTGCGGAGAGGAGTCCGAAACAGTGACCCACCTTCTATGTCACTGCCCAGCACTCTCAGGAATACGTTACAAAATTCTTGGTTCACACCTCCTGGAAGAGTTGCATGATGCCGGCAAGGAGGGCTGGGAGCCAATACTGAAATTTATAAGAGCGTCCGGTTGGGACTTATGAGCGATCGCTCATGGGTCTGGAGGGTGAACAATGGGCCTTGACTTGGCCTTCGTTCGGGGGACCTGAAAGGGGTCCCAAACCTCGTTGATCAATCAACCCAATCAATCAAGACATCTCTCATGTCTGGAGGTGTCTAACCCAAAATGGGCATTCCCTTTGTGACGTTTATCACTTAACAACGAAAATAAACATTCTACGTGTACCGACGTTAGAGATCAAAATTTAAAATATGGCGCCATATTCGCAGAAATCACCTCAGGCAAGCTTTGACCTGTCCTATTAATGTAAGCATTTATTTACTTAATTGCTTCAAAACCTCGAAATTTGGCAAAAACAAAAGTCTAACTTATTTTAGATATTTACCGATAATGAGTCCGGAAGTGCATGGATTAGATACACCATTTTTTTATGATTGCAGCATAAGAGATATAAAGAGAGGAAAATTGTTTAGTGTATTAATTTATTGTTTTTTTTTTTTAATTATATAAATCATTTTGAGCATGGATACCATGCCATTAAGCAATAAACATGAATATTGGTCTACTAATGAAGTAAGTAATATTCCTTTTCATGTAAATACCTTTAGAAAAGAGAGGTTCAGTCAAATTTGTGAATGCTTCACTTAAGACAAACACCAATCGCTGACAAAAGTTTGAGAGAGCGCTTACAAAAAGTTAGCTTGTAGATATCTAGAATATCTTGAAGACAATTTTTCCAGTTATTTTATACCAAATGAGCACATCAATGCCAAGGATTCTGTGGTAAAATTCAAGGGCAAAATAAGTTTTATTACTTATAATCCGAAGAAGCCGATTAAATAGGGAATCAAGATATATGTGCTTGCACGTACTGGATATATTTTTAGTATGCTCTCTTATTATGGAAGTCTAGCTTAAGAGGAATTAATCAATTCAGATTTACCTGTAACTAAACAGATTTACCTGTAACTCACATTATATAAAATGTTGATGGAAAAAATCGCCACTGGGAAAGGTTTTCATATATTTACAGACATTTGATACATAAGTATACCATTAGCAAAAGCATTGTTGAAGAAGACAAGTTATCTAACCGGCAAAAGAAAACGTAATAGAAATTAAAATAAAAACATTTACCACTTCTAAAAAATCAGTATTTTCCGTAAAAATAATTTGTTACTAAATGCCTGGAAAAATAAAATTCAACTTCTAAGGCTTACTTACTTGGGGCCAAGCGGCGATGGATACTGTGACGAGAATAAATCCCGGAGCCTGTTAAAAAACCCACCATGGTTTTAGATTATACCAAAAATATGGGTGGTATAAATCGAGCAGATCATTATGCAGATTCTAATTCTTTAATGAGG
This sequence comes from Dioctria linearis, assembly GCA_963930735.1. Taxonomy (NCBI): domain Eukaryota; kingdom Metazoa; phylum Arthropoda; class Insecta; order Diptera; family Asilidae; genus Dioctria; species Dioctria linearis. The sequence continues at coordinate 304,284,740 of OZ005740.1, read as the reverse complement.
AAAATTCTTAAATCGTGGCGGAAACTTTTCATTTGGGGGTTGGAAGTATCCGTAGTAAATGCAAACCAAAGCACAAAGAAATGAGAAGTACAGAACTCAAATATAGTTTGTTACAAATTTAGTTGTTCAACTAAGAGGAGATTTTCGAAGGACAATGTAATACGTCTGAAGCTGAAAATCTACTTGATGGAAAACTGCACATTCTTCGACCTGGAAGTAAAAAAGATTATCGAGTAAGTATTTTCCGATAGAAAGATTAAAGGAGGCCGTAAACAAACATCCACATATTGTTCAACATATCCCCCGAATCTAACACTACACATTGCGAGTGCTTCAAAAAATATCATACTCTTAAATAAAATTATAAATCAACAAAATATCTTAACTTTTATATCGAAAAAAAAATTGGTATAAATGTTTTATTTAAATTTTCTTTCTTATAAACGTTTTATAGGCTTTCACCTAATTTTTTTAAGCCATCATTTGCACTCAACACTAGTCTATAAAAAAAATTATCCTTCCATTCGATGTTTAATTTTAAAATGGAACTTGATACAATAGTAAATATTGCAATGAAGAACGGAAATTTCATTTACAAAATGTTAAGATCAAAAAACAAAAAACCTTAACCTTGTTTACCCACAAGGTAGACTAGATATGAAAACTTTGAATAAAATTAAAGATACATTAAAACAACATAACTTTTCACCAGCTTTTTATAATAAAAAAAATGTTTATTTTTTCATAAACAATAAACTAAAACCGAAAGTTTATAAAATAGAAAAAAGCGAAATTTAAAGAATTGAGTGTAATGATTGCAATGCAGGTGTTATAGTCATTAAAAATTATATACAAAGATCATGTATCATCCGCACTATATAATAGACCAACATCAGGCATAAGCAAGTATTTAGTTGATACTGGTCATACTACATCTATAAAAAAATTACAACTTATAAAAAGCGTCCATCTTCCACGATTTTTATAAGTTGTAAAAGTCCAAGATAAATATGAAATATTTTACCGAAAGTCGTAAAAGGTCATTTTTGGTAAATGAGCAGTGAGATTAAGTGAATTCTAATGTACCGATTTGTAATGCCTCAACAGTAAATTCCAAAGTGCTAGATATTATGATAGTCAGGTTTAGCTAAAAATCTGCATTTCAGTTTCTTGATAATGCCTTCAGAAGGCGAAACGCGTCGTGACTAAAATTTAAAATAAATCGTAGACCGTATATATACATAAAACCTACTAATTGGACCACCTCACGGTCGCACCAATTACTGGTACGATTTTACAGGTGATCCGATTTTACAGGTAAAGGAATTTATGTATGTATAGACATGTAAATATACATATACCAAAAAGCTGTACAAAGGAGCTATTTTCCCACTGTGTCCGACGAATTGAATAAAAGGAATAAAAATGAAAAATGAGGGAACTAATTATGATATGTAAACTAAATAAATGCTTTATTAAAAACGAATATAAAAAAAGTTCAAACTGTTGATTGATAAAATTTATATGTATGTACACTGTAATTTAAAGCAAAATAACATTTTACGGGAATGTAAAAGCACAACCTAACAACCTGCAATACAAAATTATTTCTTACAGAAATCTGAAATCTTTGTTTGTTTTTTAGTAGAATTTACGTGTTCTCTTTCAATCATATTTTCACACTCATTTAGTTTTTGTAATACTGTAGGTATGTTCCTTTCTGTTGCGTACTTTTTAAGGCTACCTACGAATGCTTGAAAGAGCGTCCTTAATAGTCATGGCCGAAATTTCATTCGAAGCTTCATTTCGGATTCGACAACATCTTCGGAGCTGCTGCTAGAGTTACTTATAATATTTTCAGAGTCTTGTCTATTTTCAATCTGTTGAAAGAAATACAATACAATACAATACAATACAATACAATACAATACAATACAATACGTTTATTGATGAAAAATTACACAAAATTTTGAAATCTTTTAAGAGTACTAGTTACTATAATTGGCACTAGATAGAACGTACTAAGCAAGTATATATCTAATCACTTAAATTTATATTAATGTATGAATTTCCATCAAAACTAGAAGAGTTGAATGGAACTAAATTACAGAAATTACAAAAATACAAAATTGCAAAGTTACGAAGTTGTAAAGTTTTAAAGTTTTTAAAGTTTTTAAAGTTTTGAAGTTTGTGGTTTCAAAAGGGGTTAAGAAGGTAGAATTAAGAGAGAATCGAAGATACAAAAGCAATGATGGAGACAACTAGGCTAGATGAGATTTAATAAGTGTCCTGAATGCAGCGACAGTACTCGCAGATCTAATATTGGACGGTAAGGCGTTCTATAAACGAATGGTATAGATCAGATAAGAACTTTCCATAATAGATTTCCAAAAACGAATGGTATAGATCAGATAAGAACTTTCCATAATAGATTTCCAAAAATGAGGTATCACTAGGTGTTGATTTCCTACAGACGCTGTAAATTCTAAAAATACTCTCAGATAATTAGGTTTCCCTGACTTTAGGAGATTATATAAGAATATTAGCGCATTTTGGTTTATATAATCGTTCAACGAGCAACCCAGTACTCGGGGTCGTAGATGTGAGACATGGTCGAATCTACGTAGCCCAAAAATGAAACGAACACAATCGTTAAATGCCACATCTACCTTGCGGTGACAAACACTATCTAGTTTGGGAAAAATGATCCTACCATAGGTAAAAAAAGGGAAGATCAGTGTCTTGACAAGTTTTAGCTTAAGCTCAGTTGACAGAATATTGGCTGAAAGCCTATAGACTTTTCCCAGCATAGAGCTGATATAGTCGCAGCATTTCATTTTCGCATTCATCACAATTCCCAGGTTAGTTACTTTCTTTGAAACGGGTATCGTAAATTCGTTTAACTCTACTGTGGGAAAATCAATTAAATCTCGATTATTGCAGCTGCAATAAAAAAATATACATTACGACTTAACTGGATTTAAGACTAGTTTACGTACTTATTCGGAATAGGTCGCCGTTTAGTCGGGCCACGCAATCCTCAAGAAGACTGATTGGTCTTCTAATATACAGTTGCACGTCGTCAGCGTACATATGAATCCTCACAACTTTTAGTACGCTTGGAAAATCAATTAATATAGGCACTGAAGAGCAATGGCCCGAGGATTGATCCTTGGGGTACTCATCATGTTAATGGTAAAGAGGATGAAAGAGAATCATTTATTTTTACACGCTGGCTGCGCCCCAACAAGAAATTGCGTATCATAGAGATGGCTGACGTACTAAAGCAAAAACTGGTCGACAGCTTCTGAAGCAGAATAATGTGGTCGACACTATCAAATGCCTTAGAGAAATCGAGAAGAACGAGGGCAGTGTAGTCTTCCCGTTCCATACACGTCTAATATCAGTGGAAACTTTTAAGACTGCGATCTCACAGCTATGTGAGGAGCGAAAACCAGACTGCCAACATGACAAAAGATTATTATTACCGATGTATTCAAGCATCTGACCATACATAAGCTTTTCCAATACTTTTGATAAAAAGCACAGCAGACTAATTGGACGAAAGTCGGATGTCTTCCCAGTTTTCCGGTAAGGTCTCATAAGTGGCCAAAAATACATCAACATCTACTAATTCCCTTACATTTTCCTTTACAATACTAACTTCAGTATTTATTTCTTCGGTACTATTATCGTGCGTAAAACCCAACCTTCGAGAACATTAATGGATTGTTGATTTAGTTACATTGTCCCATGCAGATTTAAGCCAACTGAGAGCATCAAATGGAGAAATTTTCTTTGCAAGTTCTGAAGAATTTTCAACCTCATCCAAATAACAAATTAAATGGTTCATCATGTAGTTACGGTAGTTTACTTTTAAATTCTGGATGATACCTTCGTCCAATGGTTGTAAATGTGAAGTACAATTTGGTGGTAGATATTGAAGTTTTGTATTAGTAAGCTCATCGACCACATGACAGGCAGCATTGTCGAGGAATATAAGAATTTATCTTTTCTGGCTTTGTATTTTCGCATCTAGTTTATACATCCACTCACTGAAAATAGTAGAGTTCATCCACACCTTTGAATTGGCTCACCATGTAATAGATAAATGCTGTTGCATATTTATTCTGCCAAAAGACCTCGGCCTTTAGCCTTGCCAATTACTAGATCTTCATTTTCACCAGCTAAATTGCAGAGAAGAGCCACCGTTAAGAGTTCCTTGGATAGCTTCCCACCTGAGCATTTTTCATTCTTCAATTGAAGTGACCTGGTTGGTGTTAGTCAGAAGAAGAGTCCTGTTTCATCCAGGTTAAAAATATTTGCGGTTCGTATACCTCGCAAAGGCTTTTAATAGTACTGCGATATGCCTCAACCGTACTCAGATCAACATCTGCTCCCTCTCCTGATAGCACACCGAAAATAATGTTGTAACGCTTGCGCAATGACTGTAACCATCCGTTCGATGCCTTAAATTCAGTCAAACTTAACATTTCTGCAATTTTTAAAGCCTTCTTTTGAAGAAGTGGTCCAGATATTGGTCAATTTTTTCCACGAGCTATCACAAACCATTGAAATAAAGTGCTATTCAGTTTTGCATACGGGACGATTAATTTTAATCGCTTTCTTCCAGTTGGTTCAAATCTCTCAAGCGACTTTTTTATTTCATTTTTATTTTTTTAAATTCGCTGCACTTGGCTTTTTCTAATTTCAAATTTTGCAGCAATTTTCCTCTTACTAAGCCTATCTTTTTCATGACTTCTAATTTTTTACTAACGTCGGATTCCTTGTATTTTTTTTTTCCATTTTTAAAAGATGTTAGAGTGGGTATTTTTTTTTTCCTTAAAATTTACACATCATTTATTTGTTTTGAGTTCCCATTTGAAAAAACCTACCTAATTGAAAATGTATCCTCAGGTTTACTCTCCTATTTAATGAAGGGGTCCTTGTATGTAGCTTGTTTATTTTTGTTCAAAAACACTTAATTTCACAAATTATCAATACCACTGAGTAAGATCACATAAAATGAGATCCTTACTTAGTCACGTAACTCATGAAAAGTGTTATGCGTATCTATTTATATGATTTAGATAAGACTTTGCTTTGTCATACAGTCTCCCTTCCTCTAATGTATGCATCTTCTTCTAAAAAATGTACAGGGATTTTATACAAAACAGCCATTTTGTTTCATATTGTAATTAGATACAGAAATTTTTCATAATGTCAATCTCATGCACATTTATTTTATTGTGCGATTTTTCTTTACGTCTGGTCCGATTGGTAAGGTTCAAAAAGATCAAAATTATGGATAAATATGTGGTGCACGGTCCGATTACACAGGTGCCCCAATTACACAGTGAAGTTTTTTCCAGAAACTCTTTGTGTGTCGGTAGTATTGTCCAATTGTGCAAGTGATCCGATTGGGCAGTGTCCCAATTGGTTTTACGTAAATGAGTTTTTTATTTTTATGTTTAAAAAATGATGATAAGTTTTAATGAACACAACAGATCCATTCCATACATAGCATATGAAGACAATATTGAAACAAAACTTTTTTTACTTGGGAAACCCTTAATTTGGTCGAACTAAAAAGAATTGTTAAGGTCTAAAGGACTACAATCAAATTAATAAGGGGATATTTTCGTCTAATTGGGTGGTTATTGGACCAGTTTTACTAAATATCATAAATATATAATTCTTAGAAGGAATTTGTCCGAAAACTTGGAAAGAATCACTTTGTACTTCTGCGGAAAAAGTAAAAAGTACAGTTACTGCTGAAGTTTTTCGAACAGTAAACATGATGGCATTTATGAGAAAATACTGGAAAATGTAGCAAAGATTCAAATTGAGAAAAATTAAATCTTTGTAGAAGAACAATCAGGCTTCCGTAAGATGCACTCTTGTGAAAGGGCACTAAATAGGGCTTTAATTCAGTCGAGAGGGAAACTTGAAAACAAAAAGAGCATGACTTTAGATCGTTCGTTGAACTAATTATTAATAGTGTTGACAATATAAAATATCTGGGTATTGTGATTGATAGAAGTCTGAATTTCAAAAAACACGTGGAATACATTTGTAAAAAATTAAAAAAAAAATCGGATTTCGGAAGAAAATATTAACAGCTACAGCTATAATGTAATGATTTCATTTCCAATATTCTTCGACGATTTTATTCCTAATTGATGCTTATTACGTCTACAAAAAATGCATAATAAAGCAATGAGGAGTGTGTTTCTATGTAATATATATACACTTCAATTTCTACATTGATAAGTGCGATGATATGGATTAAACTGAAAGAAAAATTGCTCTAAACGTGCTCATTTTTATATTTAAATATATAAATATGTCAGTAAGATGGAACCTTGTTAAGAGATATTAATGAATTCAGATTAGGTTTATTTATTTTTATAGCTTAGATGAAATCTATAGGGCCTACACTAAGTTTGTCGTTCCGTTTGTAACACCTAGAATTAATGATGGTAGAGCAAAATATTAAAAGTTATTTTGATTTTTGCATGCCCGTCCGTCCGTCTGTTTGCCTGTGCGCACGATAACTCGAGAACACGTATGCTTAGAGAGCGGAAATTCAGTACAATACGGACTTTAAAAAAAAAAGTAAAATTAAGATCGAAAATGAGACAAATCTGGCAACTCCTTCGTGGAGTTGCCATACAAAAACTTCGTTTTCCACTATATATTTGGACACTGCCTGAGAACTTGTCAACATAGAGAGCAGAAATTTGGTACATAGTGTTTTCATAGTAATAGCAAATAAAATTTCAAAAATGGAATAAATCGGATAACTCCTTCTTGCTTTTGCCATATGAAAATTTAAGTTTTTTACGTATACTGTGAAAACAATCAGTCCTAGATATTTTCATTGTACTGAAAACTTCTTCACAATATGGAATCCTATAAAATTGTTTATAACAATTTTGTCTGTCCGACGAACCGTTCTAGAAATATATGCCAGAACCACTTTAAAAATCAAACATGCACAGATGGGTGACCATAAGGAATTAATTACCTATGAGCATTTATCTCTAGGGCAAGGGCGGATACAGCAGTCTAATAAAATCAAAATTTTATACTCTAAAATCATTCGCTCTAATTAAATTAAGTTAAAAATGTTTAATAAAATCCTTTTAACAAAAAACTGGTTGGTTCAAAATCCGCAGTGAAAAATAGTAAATAGTTTTTTCCCTTCACTTAACGAAGTAGGTACATCACAAAAGTTCTATAGAGTTTCCCTTCAAATTGCATTTAATAAAATTTTGAAATTATATTACTTTGCTTTCTTTGTTTACCCTGAAAATTTTAAAATTTATACACAAATATAATATAATTTCAACATTTTATTCAATGCAAATTGAAAGGAAACTCTAGAGAACTGTTATGAAAATTATTTTTAAATTTTTTAGTGCTAATTTTAAAGCAAAGCTTTATTTTAAAATTTTTTTTTACATTTATCAAGTATATTCTTTTTTAGCCTTAAGTAATTCTCAAAAAATTTAAAATTATATCATTAAGGAATTTTCAGTACCTACTATAAAAATGTTTGCTTTTTTTTGTGACGGAAGTTTACAAAAACCGGGGTATTTGATGAAATGTAGTATGTTTGGAAAATCATCATAGACGAGATAATTAATATCAGACCCAATTTTTCTGCAAACCCTAACCCTACCAAATTAGCACTCCTCGAAAATTTCTTTAACAAAGTGTCGATTTGAAAAGAAATTATTGGAAAAAAATTAAATTTAAAAATGTTGCCTATAATTTGCAACAGATTGCAGCTCAGCCCAATGTCTTTTCTTTCTAATAGTATTAAAAAATTTGCGTGTACAACAAATTTATAGAAATTATAGGGTTAAGGTTTGAACGAAATCCAAACTACTTTTATTTAAAAAAAACACCAGCAACAAAATAAAGCAAGAAGTGTATAATGTTGGTCGCTAAGCTGTCCAGTATGCTCACATTCAAGTAGTGCTTCATGGCTTGTACATTCCAATTTTCTATTTTTCGTGGCATCAACTTTTACTATGCTTACAGAATCAAAAAATTTTATATTATATTAATAAAAAGACTCCTGCGATATCTAGATGCTAATGTTCATGCTGAAACGGAAAGAGAAATCGGTCTACAACTGATGGTCAAACTTCAGGAGCTTGAGTTATGAAAGAGCAAATGCGTTATTTTTAATAGTTGAATAAGATAAAATAATAAAAAATTTGCGAAATTTAGTGACATGGTTAAAGATTATAACTATAGCCATTCTCCCATTTGAGGAAATTAGACTTTCTTTTCTGTGTATTACATGGATTTCCTAACTATGCAATATTTTAACAGAAAATTAACTTGAAAAATATTGTTTCCCTCAGCAGATGCAGTATTTTGTGGAGGAAAAATTGTATTAAAATTAGCATAAATAGCGAAAATTTGTAATCCATATTTAACTTGTCATCCTATAAGTAAAAAGTAAGAACACGCCTCTATATTGTAGCATTACCAGATCTATCATTTTAGAGATTTTACTCTAAGTAATGAGGACTTGTTAGGTACAGGAATGAATGAAAATGAAAGAATAGCAGAATAGACAGTTAAGGAGTTATTCCAATATGTAAAATGTTTTTTGTATCATTTTGGTAAAAATGTTCTTTCGAATCGCTTTTGTATCAATTTTTCCTGATTGGCAATGCCTTCACTAAAACACATAGTGACACAGAAATTACAAAATTTTTCAACATAAAAAATTTGATCTTATGTTATACTTTTCGTTAATTGTGCAGTATATACATTTATTACTTTAACTTTTGAACATTAAATAAGTCAGCAATGAACGATCATGTTCTACTTTGAAATGCACGCAATTGGTAGCAAACTGACTGATGATGCTGAAAGTATGTAACTATACTTCATTGTTGGGCTTTGCAAGTACTTTTATAAATGTTATGATACTTTTGTTGAGTCTATGAAACTCCGTGTATTACTAAACAAAATCTCTTTATAGAATCCATATATACGAACTATTCGTAATTTTTATATTTTATATTACCAAAGGTTCTCATATTTCGTAAAAACTACGAAGCAAGCTTACGTTCGTTCTTTTTACGAAACGTTTTATAGATTTTTACATTTTTTGTTATACATTCTACAAAAATTCTATAGATTTTAAGTAATTTTCTCAAAAACTATGACAATCTTTCAGATCGAGATCTTACAACAGCTCTGGTAAATACTTTACGTCTTTTTGTTTTGCTGAGTGTAGGAATTAATTTAGTTTTCCCCAGCTTATTTCTTATTATTAAGTGTAACTTAGTTTGCGTCCAATATTATTTCATGTGCAACACTTAATTACGAGTAAGTTCCATATTGCTTAAAATTATCTACAGGTGTACCAAATTTTGTATTGTCTCAAATTCAATCAGTCTTATATTTCACCAAATGTTTTATAAACCCCCCTCCCTAGAACAAATGTCTGGATCCGGTTTTGCTCTAGAGTATCATAAGAATTGGTCATTAAGTTTAATACTTCTAGGAGTCAGAACTCGCTGTTGTGTAATGGATTACAAATGTTCTATAAGCTTCAATATAATGGTGATAATAGTAAACAGGCTGTTTCAAATCAAGTTACATTACGGTGTACCACGCAATTCCTTGAGGTGAGCTGATAAAAAATCATTCCAAATACCCCCCCCCCCCCCACCCCCTTAAGAATTACAAATATTTGAAATAAATATGCTAGTTTTCACGAAAAAGCTCGTAACTTCCTTGTTATACAATCTATGAAGGTGATTTTCAGCTCAAATGATAATAAACTGTCTAAACTTTGCAACGAATTACTCCATCCCCTTCAAGTCAGGACATTCAAGTAAAAAAAATCGAAAAAATTACGAGTTTTTTTAAGTTTTAACGAATTTCCGTTCATTTTGACCTATTCGCCGTTACAATTATTCGCGAGATTTGGAAACCTCAGAATGTTACCTTTTATTTGATCCTACACAACAAGACAACTCTTCTTGAGATAAGCTAGTTTATATGCTGACGATTTCATTCATTTTGCTACTGGTGATAGAAATCCCGTTTAATGGAATTCCTTGCAAAATTAGGAAAATTAATGAAATAATGAATCATAAAAACAGGCTTATCTAAAAAATAGTTAACAGTTAACATTTTTTACAATTAAGCTGAAAATTTCTCGAGAAACAACTTACTAACTGTAACCCTTTCGAGCCGGCATTGGTCTTGGAAAGTTTTTTCTTATTTTATAATTATGTTTTAGTATTACGAAATTGTAAATATGATAATTGCATTCAAAAACTGAAAAAATGGGTGGCGGGCGGGAAGTAATTTATCAAACGGGACATATAAATCCCAACCGGTTTCTTATACAGGAGAGCGGTACATACACATCTTATAAAATAAAGTCTTAACAAAAGTAATAAAAGTTTATTTCTTTATTTATAAAAAAATTAAACAAGTAATTCAGTCAAAAATAAAAAATTGCGTCTTTCTCCAGTATGATATGGTGCAAAGCATAGCTCATATAGAGATCCTCTGCATTCACCGCAGATCACTTTTAGTCCGTTTTTCTTTTCCAGTTGCACTTCAAGACATCCGGCAACGACTGTGAAGACTTACGTTTCCTGGCAATTTGATGCTTTTCTATTTACGACCTCTCCTGTGCAATGGAACTACTACTGCTGTCTTTTCTTCGTAGAACTTCTTCGATAGAACTATCAAATCCTCGCCAATGACACCAAAAAATCACAAATTTGATGAGCCTTTTTGTTTAGAAGCTCCTTGTATAGAACCATAGATGGCACAAGAGCTAGCTGTCGTATGGCATACCAGAGCAGAGTATACAGATTGTGAAATGGGTAGTGCACTCTGGAATGGACCATAACATTTCTTAGAGCATGCCGAAAGCAAATCTTTTTATAATAGCAGTTTTGTATACATTTGATCGACTTCCTCAACACTTCAGATACGAAAAGATATGAATCACTCAACGTATACATTAATTCATATGTAGTGGTCCATTGCGGAATGTACCACCCAGCCATATAAATTGTCTATACTTTTTTAGTACTGCATGCGACATCTAGCTGTTGTGCCATCTATGATAGAGCTCAACAATTCACCACAGTCATCATATGTAAACGTTGAAAAATTTTCTTCCACCAGTTTGTTGATTTTCATTCAACCTCATATAGAAGCAAAGTTTGGTCAGCTAAGTCAACTTCATCCATAATCTCCCGATAAAATTTAATTATATCTGGGGAAGGAATAGTCAAGCGGAGGCTTGTAGAAAAACGGTCGAAGCCCAGCGTACCATCAGGAGTTATAATCTTCCTGGCTAAATTAGTTACAATGTGCTCTCCCAAAGTTCCTTCCATTTACTCCGTTTCTCATCCTTTGCATACTTTGAAATCATAACCTAATTCTGCATGGCAGGCAGCCACATTTTTATTCCCCGTTTTTTAGGTTTGATAGGGATATGCTGCTTCAACGAGGATCTACCCTTAAATTTAGTCATAGACTTATCTATACTATGGTATGGACTATCCTGCCTACCCTGCATGAAAGCCTTTCGCAGGCACTCTACTATATCATCAATATAATATATTTTACTACATCCATCGCTTTTTCCGATGAAAATACAATTTTGATAATAATAACATAAAACGGTCTCTGCCTTTTGCTTTCTTTATTGCGTTATTTCCAAGAGAGGGGTGACACGATTATCAGCAATGACTAACAGGCAGTCAAGTATTTTTTTATTTCCCCTTCATTAGTATTTAAGAGAACTTGATATGACTTGCAAGACTTGCGATATATTTCCAGGAATTCGTGCATTGTGTAATACAGGGTGCTTCCACCTAGGTCATGAGATAATACTCACCTAGACAAACAAAAAATTGTATGGGAGGTGGAACGGGAGATCTCTATCAACTATTTCGGCGTAACAAGGTGATTAAGAAAATATGCTAGGTTTTCACAAGACACCCTGTATCTCGAAAAGTGGAGGGTATACGCCACCGATCAAGAGAGAGCTTATATCAACCATTTCCGTGCTCCAGTCATCGCAGGAGCTATGATTTAGAAGTCGTTGGAGCGATAATGAAGTCCTGCATGCAATAGACTCTTGACCGGTGATTGTACACCCTATACTTCTTAAGATACTGGGTGTTTTGTGAAAACCACCTTGGTAGAAACACTCTTATAACTGATTCGCGCCTTTTTACAAATATTTCATAAAATATAGAGTATATAATATATATATAAGGCTCAGCTTCAGGTGAAAGTTGATCAGAGCAATCCATAGTAGCAGTTAGAATACATTATTCTACTGTATTGTCCTCGTAATTTTCGTCATCTTTAAAACATTCGTCACGTCATCAGTCGGAAGATATTCAGATCCAGATTCAATAAATGGATCGGTCATGACCGCTTTCCTCACTGAACATTCCATAAATTTCCGCATCCATCGGGCTTCTTCCTAGCAAGTACTCCTAAAAGCAATTTGAAAAAAAAGTGTATTATTCAACCCGCCTAGAATACTTTGATCCCGTTAAATAGACCTGTTGCAATAAAAACGGCCCCTATGATAGAAGAAAAAAATGTGTTTCCCATTCAGAACATGCATTACATACTAATACAGAGTTTTTATTCAATAAGTTGATAAAACATTAAATACATACCTTTTTCATAAAATCAACTATGAAAGCACTACGAAAACCATAAAAAACACTACACTCTTTTATATTCCTCCAAAACAAGTTCTAATAAACTGCACAACTACACAAAATGTATGTGTTGGATGCCACTATGGTGTCCTTCACAAATAACGTTACTTTAGAGTATAAAGATCGAAACGGGACACAAAAATCCCACTAAACGTGTTTTTAACGCTCATACGAAGCTTTTGAAATTTTGTTGGGATCTTTTTTATCCATTAGTGCAACCTACACGATTCAGCACGAAGTAGAAGTATTTTGCTGCCCTTGTTCCTAGACGTTCCATCACATGTGTTACTCCTTAAGCCTAGTATCGAGTTCGGGCAAAATAAAATTTAACACGGTCTCCAAATAATTCACATTGACATCGCTGGTAAAATTTTGACGTAGGTATATATTAATTTGGAGAAAACAAAATAATTAATTTTTATTTCTTGAGAACACAAACGAAAGACCTCAATCAATCAAAAAACAATATGCAAATTTTCAAAGAAATAGGAATGTCAAAATTTTACCAGTAATTTAATGCTTCGTGCATTAAAATGCCTAATAAAATGTGTGGAGAATTTATAGTGCCATCTATTTTATAAAGAGGGAATGTGCAGTTTTTACCGGCACTACCGTACTGCACTAGTAAAATAATCAGTAAAATTTTTGCTCGCGATTTTACCAGCACTAAAATTTGTATGGAAATGTCACATTTTACTCGAACTCGTTACTAGGCTTTATATAATAATAATTTTCAAAAATGCAAACTAAACTCAATTCTGATATATTATTCCACACTTCGTCTTCCTGTTTTTAACGAAGTTGCAGGAAAGCCGTTCGTGTATTTTTTCATATTATTCACATATTTCCCCCACCAAACGAGTAAGTTCTGCACGAGAAGTAGGCACGTGAACAGACCTAATAATGTATCTACTAAAATGAAAGGAAAAAAGTGCGTAGGTAATTGCGTTAACTGCTCGCTATGTGCCATTCTGGAAGTATATCTTATATCATTCAAATCGATCCGCATTATTCCAAGGTATTCTATTTTAAGTTGCTCTCATTCCGGATTGTCGTCCTTTCGTCTTCGTTTTTTCTAGGTAGGCACGTAATTCCAAATGGTTTCTTTAAACCTAAGATAACTTTGGAATTATATCTGAATTTAGAGTTTTATAAGTATTTACCTATCATACTATAAACTAACAAAAGAAATAAATTATTTCCTTATTGATGTAAATACCTACATATACATGAATTTAATGCAACGCTCTTGTATACTCCTATTGGAGACAAATAATAAACTGAAAATTTTATAATTACTTATTCAAATTATTAACGCAAACATAACCCCAAACTTCGATTTTACATGATGATTTCTATAAACGGTTTCTGGAAGAGGCACTAAAAACACGAGTACACTTAAAGTGCGATAGAAAAGACCGCCATACCGGCTTCTTTGATTAAAATGTCAACACTTGAAACAATCGTTCCAAAGTATTTCTTTTTTATGGCTCAGCTCATTTTATTAGTTCACTCGGAAATGTCAAAAAGTACCAGCTATTCTCATTTTCGTTCTGGCTGAATATAAATAAATACGCCCTATATTTTATGTACCCCACTGTACCCTACTCCTAATGACTAAATTATGGGCGTGTTGCTAAACTAAGAATCTCTAAGATCTTTAAGACAAAAATGTTGTAAAAGTCAGAATTTCTTAAACGTCACGTGTTGCTAAACTCTTTTTTAAAGACATACCAGAGCGATCCGAACGTACTTGAATATCTTGATATATACAGGGTGTTTCCCCTTTGGAGGTCAAACAAAAAAATTGTTTAGCATTGTGTGGGGGGGGGGGGGGTATCAACCGTTTAGGAGTTACAGGGTGATTAAGAAAAAAAGCTAGTTTTTCACAAACCACCCTGTATTAAAGTACTGGACGTCACAATTAGGAGCTCAATGTATGCAGAACTTCATTTCCTTTCCAACGACTGCTCAACCAGCCACATAACCATCTCCTCTCAGGAGTTACGAGGGTCTAAACAAAATATTCCGGATTTTTTTAATTTTTTTTTTAGTTTGAACTCTATTTTTTTGCAAAACGGTCATTAACATAACTTTTTTTTATAAAAACTATAAACTGTGGACTCTCCTCTTTAGTTTGGCCTATTACACTCTGTTGTTTGTGGAAAACTAGCTTTTTTTCTTAATCATCCTATAACTCCGGTTGATATTGCCGCGCCCCCCCCCCCCTGCCATACAACTTTTTGTTATGCGAGGTTAGTACTATCACCTCTGCACTATTGACCTGTTAAGGGGAAGCACCCTGTGTATGTGTGCGTGAAGTATGATTTTGTATTTACTTTCCTTTCATTGGGTTTACTTTCATTAGAATCGTGCGGTTTAAGAAAGTTTGTTATTTAGAAAATTTTATCTAAAAAATCGCAAAAATAAATTTAACGGTGGTAGTAAATAGTAAAATCCAAACTGAAATAGAATGTATATATGATATGCTGTAAGAGCAAGGTAAACTACTGTTTTCATTTTAAAACATTTAAAATGACACTAGTAAATTGTTTTAATAGGTGGAAATTCATTGAAGAATTATTGCCGTAGTCTGTTCAGCGTGACAGAAGTATCCAATTTACCGGAAAGCATTGGTGAGCCTCCAATCGAAAAATTTAAGGGGCAATTTGGGACGAAAAGAAAATTAAAAAATTTAAATAAACTCATTTCTTTTATTGTACATCATTTCGGATATTTTTATTACATTCTGTGAGTCATTCCCCTCCCAAAATTTAAACGGTCACCCACTTGCTTGCCTGTAGGTTTGTATGTTGGCCAAATACCAAATTGTAGCCAGTAAAACCCTCTCAAATCCGCCTTTATGTCGTCCAGTACAAGATGCTTCCCAGTGACTGCCGAAAGTTACTAACAACCGCTGAAATAAAGAATAAGCATGTTAGCAATATAAAAATTTAGATTTCTCGTAAAGGTTACCTCGAAAGTACATCTATTCATCCTAAAGTGGCTTCTAAAATCCTTCATACTGTCAAATGGTACAACATTTGTAACAAAATCTTCGATTCTTTGTCTTTTGATCCGTAATTCAATCACTTCGTCAAAATCTGAAGAGCTATTTTCATCTAACAGACGTTTTTTTCATTTCTTCCATATTGGACTTATCCGAAATAACTTCATATGATTCAGAACTTTTAATAGTCTGATTCATTCCTAAATTTTATATAAAATACTCAAAAACACAGTGGGCGCGTTTAGGCGGAGACCAAACCAGTTATCGCACACTAGTTTGGTATGAATAAGGTTTCGGTTTATGCGGTCCAGTAGCATAACCTCAAATTGAAAAGGCAACAATTGTCAAAAACCAGGATACTTTTTGAAATTTTATTTAATTAAACGCGTTAAATTGAGGAATCGAAAAAAAAAAATATTTCTCAAAGGTGAGAAATTCTAATATATTTATTCTGTATGCCTTATTGACTCATAGCTATTTTTATTTTAGTGAAATAAGGAAAAAAATTCATAAAGATGTATATGCTGCATCAAGTATGCTACAAAAAATAATTTTTTCAAGACAACCTTTTGTCAGATCGTGTGAGACATTCAGCAGGGATGAAACCCAGTGGACATTTATTATGCTCCAAAAGTATTCAGAAGATGAGTGGATGTCTGACTTTCGGGTTTCCAAAGCGACTTTCGTTGCGTTCATATTTATTATTGGAGATCCAGCGAATCCGTTATTGCCGTGGCTAATGAAGGATTATGTTGGCCGAAACTTACCATCAGATGAAGAAAACTTCAACGTCTGCTTAAATAAAGCCAGAGTTAAGGTTGAGATAGCGTTTGGTCACCTCAAAAATCGTTGGAGAATATTAGCCAAAAAATGCGATCTTGATTATTCTTTTATGCCTAAAATCGTTGCAGCATGCTGTACACTTCACAATGTAATTAAATATTCTCAAGAAAATACATGCATAGAAAGAAATGAAGAACTAGCCTGCGATGACCAACCTGAAAGAGAGCAAATATATGTAGAACGTGCTACCCCATTGGCGATCGAAATTCGTGACCATTTAAAGGAATACCTGAAGATAAGTCCCGGAGAAAGGTAGAATTAACAATAAAAGATCTTAGGGATAAAAAATAAAAATGTATTTAAAATAAAAACAAATTTTTTTCTTATATCACAAAATATTCCATTTTTCACTTTGGCAGTATAGGTATATAGCTTCTGACTGTACTATAGTATTCGCCACGAAAACTGAGATTTAAGGCACAAAAGAATGAATTTAATACTAGAAAAATAACACACTTCTAAATAAAGAAATTAACAAAAATATCCTTTTAATTTTTGTGGCGGCTACTGGAACATGTATGAGCTATTCGTTTGGATTGTAGTAATAGTATTGTGGTTCACCAACTTCTCGTTGGATTACATTCGACAATAAATTTTGTAGAAATTCTTGCTCTTGTTTTTGCATTCGCTCTTCAAAGGCCTGCTGCTGATGTATTAATTTTTCTTGCTCCTGCATATATTTTTCTTGAAGATTAGACTGCACAGCATCCCAAACCTCAACAGCGTTTTCCAAGGCTTTCCAGTGTCAAATCATTACGTTGGCCCTCTTCTAAATTAGACTCATTTGTTACATCATCTGAAAATAATAATAATATTTTAGAGAGCAAATCTTATGATAATATATATAGGTACTTTACCTGGAATATCATTTTCCTCTGACTCATTTTGGGTAAAATTTTTTCCAGCAGTAGATTCAACTCCACAGTGCATTGAGTAGGCTACTCTGGGACGGCAAGAAAATATAACATCGAGTTCTTGCATGCATGTTTTTGCATGTTTTTATTTTATATTGAAATACCGCGCTTCTTTTAGCCTATACTTTTTTCCATCCATTTGTTCTTGGACCTTTTGTTCAATACACAAGTCAAATAATGTTGCAGTTTCTTCATAACCCCAACGATTCATATTAACCTTTTTTCGTTCACCCACCAAATGCAAAATTCTTACGCTTACTGTCAAGTGTTGTGTGTTGTGATGTATTTTGAGGTTAGGTTTTGGTAATTTTAGTTGCATAGTTGCAAATTTAGTTTGGTCACAACCATTTGTAAGTACCAACCAATTCGGTATGGTTTATAATTACGCGGAGGAAAAACCAGAAATTTTGACCGGTTTGGTCTCCGCCTAAACGCGCCCAGTGATTACAATACTTGTCAAAACGATAACGATATGAGCTGTCAAATGTTGTAAAACTCAGCCTCTATCACATTCAGATGGTCAGTTGACAGCTGCCCCTGACATGCAGAAATATTCTTAAGCGTGAAACACAATTGGAGCGTTTAAGCCAGCTTGAGATTTGTTGACTATGTAAATCAATATAGAAGCACACAATTCGAGCTTTAGCTTTTTTGTCTGATTTAAGCAGGCTTGAGATTTGATCAAATTTCAAGCCCAATGACTGCCAACTTGAGGGAATTTTTAATGTTGCCAACTGTGCGAATGTCGAATATTAGATGAGAATGGCTTCTGTTGACACATTTAAGAAGTAAACAGCTACCAAAAATGTTAAAATGGAAGAAAACTTATAGAGTTAATAAAAGATAAGCAGTTTCTGTGGAACATAATATAATTGGTACATCTCGAAAACTATCCAAAAGAGCAATGAATTTATAGTAGTTTTGGAAAATCGGATGCATTTCTATTTTTCTTTATTTTCTTCTTATGAATAAAAATTCTCACCATAAACAAGTTAAAGCTGCAAATGTCAAAAACGTCAATTGTGTTCAATTCGGCTTTTCCAGTCGAGTTTAGCAGAAAGCTGGCGATAAAGCAGCTTGAAACGCTCCAATTGTGTTCCGCGCTTTAGTTTAACAACACGCCCTACCTAAGTCTATACTTTTCTGACGATTCACAAACAAATCACCGAATGAAGCAGAAACACTTTTTAACCAAAAACAAACAAAAGACATAAAAAATAAAAAAGATAAACTTTTAAAAAAATGTGTACACGCTTAACGGTTCGTTTCGTTTCTAAAATATCTTCTAATTGGATTGTATAACAACAAAAAAAATTAATTTAAAAATACGACAAAAAAAATCACGAACGAAACAAAAAATGCAATTTTCAATAAAATGTTCAAAACAAGTCACTAATTTAATTTATTGCTATCACACGGTGATGCAAGTCAAATGTTGTCCGAAGAAACTGGTTTCCATTCTATATTATTTGCACATCTCTAATTCTAAAACTGCAAAAATTCACTCGTAATTATTATTAACAAAACTACTATTAACCTTTGCTATTTCGATGACCTTATCATTAGCTTTTACCCGCAAATATGTTACCTGATTGAATTTCTAAGGAATGAAAAATATTTATTTCCTCAAAATACGATTCGAAGAACGCAGTTAGTTTGTATAAATATTAGTTGCTGTGCTTACCAGACGGAGTAATTAAAAAGTTATTCCCCTTCCTGATTAAATGATGATTAAAAGGAGACTGTTTAAGTTCGGAGTGAAACGTACTTATTGATGGGCGATGAATGACCCTGTTTTATTGGTTTCTATTTTGATTGTTTTGCATGATGATACCTATCTACATATACATTTCAACGAATTCCTTGGGTATTAATAACCTCAAAAATATCATCCCCGATCTTAATGATCATAATTTATGAACTTTGGAGCAATTAAAAAATGTCCAATAACTTATGAAAAAAAAAACAATCTTTTTTTTTATCACCTTTTTACTTAATCCAAGTTAGCACGGCAAAATTTGTCACGCGCTTGAATTGATTATTTTTGAATTTTCGGTTTTGACCGTTAGGCGCTTTTCAATTAAAATTCTACGATGTATCTAAATCTTGAATAAACTCAAGATGGTATATCTCGGTCATTGTTGTAAATCTGTAAGTGATTCAGTCATAAATATAATTTTCGTTTTAAGTTTTTCATTACCTAATATTTGCAGTTTTTCTGGAACATACTTACGGAAATATTCCTCTTTGTGACAAGTGAGTTAGTCAAGAACTTCGTTCTCACTTTCCTGGCGGTGATTTCGGAAATTTTTTTCACGCTATTTTTGGCTGCATTAAGTGTATCTTTATCGCTATGTCAAAGTATTCTGAAACTACAACATGTTGTGAAAATTCCCGTAATTGATAAGGAAAATCTTGCAACTGAGCAAATCAACTGTGGGTGAATTCATTTTTTAAGTCAAATGTTCTAAACTGAGGAGGTATTGAACTACTTATATAAAAAGGGAAAAAGAAAATGCCAGATCAGGAGTTTTTTTCAAATTGAATTATTTATTTTATATGTAGAAGTAAAATGAAAAACTTTTTTAAATTAAATATTTCTTTTTATGTTTAGCATACATACACATACAATTAGTGAATACAAAACAAGATCCTATAGACAATTTTTGAAGCAAAATAGTGAACCGGATTAAATTATATTCAAAAACTTGGGGGGCCTTGAGAGTTAAGGTTGGGCTGTTTCCGCACTTCCTTCATGGCTTTGACACTCTTACTAATACATTTTATCCTTAAAGTTGTCCTAAGCTGTACACCCTGTTCTAAAGTATGGGCAAGATGGAAGTATTATCAAAAATTAATTGTTAATTATATCAAAGGTGCTAATGCCTAGATTTTGTTCATACTAAAAAACATTGTCTTCAAATAATTTTAAATTCTGCTTAACTACCCGAAAAAATATGGTGTTTTTTTTTATTTGCTTCTTGTTCTGAAATAAACATTAAGAGGAGTCAGTGTACCAAGATTTGCTAGTTTCGTACATTTTTCAATGCGAATTTCTGGCAAACTAGTTGTTGTATAATAATAATAATTTATATCTTAAATAAAAGCTAACGAAGAAGTCTAGTAAATAACATGGGCAAAAATTAAAAAAAAATGTATTGAAATATAGATATTAGCTCGGAAACTTGTTAAAAATTTAAGTTTTTTAAATCAAATTCCTGTTAGGAGGTATTCTCATTTGTGACTATTTTAGAAAGATAAAGCCTAAATCTAGCAAATAACGTCGAGAAATTTCATTTTTAGTTGTGCTTTTTTTAATTATTTGTCTAATAGCACTCGTTTTTTCTCCCCATATTTCACCGACGAGAAATTGCAATATTTCGTTGAAAGTTGTTGAAATACAAAGCAAAATAGTATGTTTAATAACAGAGCTGGGCAAGTACCAAAGAAAAAGTACTTAAGTACAAGTACAAGTACCGAAGGCCTGAGTACTTCAGCGTAAGTACAAGTACCGCATGTATGAAAAGTACTTCTAACTAAGTACTAAGTCTATAAAAAGTACTGAGTACTTTTTGAAGTACTTTTTAAAATATTTTTTTAGAATATTGTACGTTGGCAGTAATATAATGAAGTTTATCGAGTTCAGTTAATATAATATTGGTATATATTTATTAATAAATGCGTTCTGAAAACTAAAATATGCATAGTAACCAGTGGCTACCATTTATAGTATTTTATAGTTTTCGGCGCTGCATGTAGAGTAAAATTTTCACCTCCCATTGCTACACTCATAAAAACTTTTAGAGGTCCGCCCAAGCACCCATGTCGCCTCCAATAATGCATAAAAACTGTAAGGAAAAAATTTCCAGTAAATTTCTAAGAAAAAATTGAGGCCTTCCCTACATCAAGTCGAGGCATCGTTGATTTTATATTGGAACGAGGCATTGCTTGCTTACCCTTGGCTGAGACAACTTACAACTAGATATGAAATCTCAATATGAACCCGGATCACTTTTTGAAAGCTCTTTAACTTTTTATTAAACGAAAGAAAGCTATCATTGCGAAGAATTTATGTGGCATACTACAGCAAGAGAGAGAGAGAGAGGGAATGTGTAGAGCTTTCTAGTAGAGGGCCATTAGCTCGTTTCACTTGGACCGCGTTTTTGTGAGATTTTGCACATCTATAGATGTAAGTTGTCTCAGCCCTTCGTTATGTCCACTTACGAATATAATACGGACAGCTTACTTTTCTATTTCACGTGGACACAATTGCTTGTGTCAAAAAGAGTTCTTACGTCGGTACCAACATTGAAAATATCATTGAGCGGGAAGTTCAAAAAGTGAGCACGCAGCTCGAAAAGTGATTTTATTAAAATATTTAGAAATTCTTCTTCTTGGTAAAACAGTTTTTATCGCAGTAATATCCCTAAATGATTAATTAAAAATCATGTATTTGGACGAATCCACTAATTTATTTGTTGTTTTCAGTTCTCTCTCAGTTGGTACTTGGTACTTAGACCGAAAGTCAGCAATATAGAAGTAAGCCGACTTTCTGCAGTGTATTTCTATGAACGGAGTCAGTCCATATTATAAATGTCAGTGGTTATGTCATCAAGTCGAGGCATCGTCGATTTTATATTCGAGCGAGACGTTACTGGTTTTTGTTCTACTTGTCCAGTCTTATTTGTATGTTATTAGTTTGTCTAAGGTTCTGCCTTGATGCGTGAGTGCGGCACATGCTTTGACAGTTCTTTGTGTGCTTTAAAACTCAACAAAAAAGCAGTTGCGCTAGAGATTGTATTTTATTTTCTACGAAGAGTTAGATATTTATAGGTACTTAATAGACACAGAAATACTTAAGTAAAAATCTTAGTACTTAAGTACAAAACTAAGTCTTAAGTACAAGTAAATAGACGCTAGTACTTCTGTTCAAGTACTACGTAGGGCATTTCAAAAGTATTGAGTAATAAGTCTTAAGTAACGAAAATGTACTTAAAGTAGCACTTAAATATTTCTTTACTTAAGTATTGCCCAGCTCTATTTAATAATTATGTGCAAAAAATTTTGGGAGAGTTGATTCTTGTTAAAAAATTTCAATTTATTTGAACTCCAAATATTCAACTTTCGTCTTAAATAGCAGCATTTTAAGTTTCTATATTTTACGCTAGATGTCTCTAGTGTGGTATGTGGTCTAGGTCTAGGCTAATTTTATATGTGTTTTCTCACTTTCAGGACACAAACCTACGTATATCAAATATTATTACCTACAGGCTTGCTGGTATATAAATTAAAAGTTTTGCTGCTTACTGACTCCTCTTAAATCACTAACAAATAAAATTTTATTCTTGCCCCAAAAAATTCGAAGCTTCCAGCTCAAGCCCTTGCAGTGTTTCTACTTCAGTGCAGAGTGGAGGTTCATGAAAATAGGTCCTATTCTATGTAGATGGCATGGAAAAAGCTTCATACTTATTTTTAAAATAACTAACATGTTTTAATGTTATTTTCTGATTTAATATTTTTTATGAATGCTAATGAAAACAAGAGGTATTTTCTGCAAACTTCATGATTTAAAAACCAAAAAATTACTGTAATTTTTATCTAGTTTCGAAATAATCTGACGAATTTATTATTTTGACAACGGCAAGCATGTTGATTTGGCGTTGCTATCGCCTGATCTGGCATTGTTATGGCGATTTGTTACGTTTATTTTCAAAGTTCGAATATCACTCTACGCTGTATTGTGAACAGCTTCGCTCTGGACTCGAAGCTCACTTTGCTCCACTCTGCTCCAGTCTGCATTGTGAATGTGACATAAGAGTCGTAAATCGTCAAGTCAGCAATGCTGTTATATTGCTGAAGATCAGGCTACATGGCACTTTATTGATCAGTTAGGCTAAGGAGCCGACTTATTGAGAAAGTACATAATTACTAGGTGAAATAATTCTGGTTTTATTTGGTTACTATCAGTCTTTTTATAAAAATTAAATTACATTGCTTCTGAGGTAAAGTCATTCCATAAGCAAGAATTAACAATTTCAAAAAGAAAATGCTAGAAAAGAAATTTCACTGCTTTCTTACTTATCGCATGATCTTTCACAATATTGAACTTATTTGTTTATTGTGACGCAGTTTTTCTGTTATTCGCAAATACGTTGCGTCACTTGACTTGATGCTAAATTGTACAAAATGTCTAACTCTTTTTAATTGATTTTACTTTATTGATTTGTGGGAAGTGATTAAAATGTTTTCTTTTTACAAATCATGCTCATGTCTCATATTGCATATTCACAACATAATATAATACTCGCACATTAATATATGTGTGTACATGAATATGCTTAATTGTGAGTTTACTCATACTGTTTTGAGTTGAGCTTTTTTTTAACACTGCTGTATGTATATATGCTTGTATAGATGTGTGTATTATTACAATATTACAAATGAATAATTAAGATCACATGAGGTGTATAATATGTACATTACACCCTGAACCGAAAATCCGTTTTTTTTTTTGTTGGAGTCATGATATTGAGTCTGGGAATTTCAACTATGTATTTTTGTTCTCTGCTTTATGTTTTATAGCTCCTATTCCGCTGATTTTTGTGTTTAGCATTATGCCACATTCATAATGCATAGTTCAGTAGACTGGCGTAGAGTGGCAACTGGCATTCTTTTTTCTCGCAAGCAGTAGTGCATATGGCTATCCCTGTTTGGCTCAGAGTAGCGCAGAGTGGAGCTCTGCATTGTAAATGAGGCAAAAAACATGTTAGTTATGATAAAAAGAAGTATGGAGCTTTTTTCACGCCATCTACGGAAATGCCAGAGTGAAATTAGAATAGAATCTATTTTCTAATTTCACTCTACTACTACTACTACTCTACTACTAGCATGTAGATGGCGTGGAAAAAGCTCCATACTTTCTTTTTTATCTTCACTAACATGTTTTCATGTTATTTTCTGATGTAATATTTTTTATGAATGCTAATAAAAAAAGAGGTATTTTTTGCAAACTGATGATTTTAAAACCAAAAAAAAAAACGTTAATTTTTGGCTAGTATTTACTGGTGCAACAGGTGTCAGCTTTTTCGAATTTATTATTTTGACAACCACAGTTGTTTATTTGCTTATTGATTTGGCGTTGTTACGTTTAATTTCAAAGTTCAAATTTACTCTGCGCTGTATTGTGAACAGCTTCGCTCTGGACTCGAAGCTCACTCTGCTCCACTCTGATTCACTCTGGATTGTCAATGCGGCATTAACTGTAAACAAACAAACCGGCATTGGAAAATGTTAATTTTTTTGCCATGGTTGTTTATTTTTAGAGCACTTTCACTCAAAACTGTTCTAAAAACAAAATTTCGTTGTAGTTGTTTACTCTTAAAACCTACTGACTAAATTTAAATCACTTTGGATTACTTTTTTGTTAAATAAGTCACTAAGAAACTACTGGACTTGTTTTCCTACAATTGAAAATGTCGAAATATCACAAAACACGGCGAAGTCCTTTGGTCGTTCCACCGAATCGGTGATTAGATGTGGTGGGTGATATAGACGCGGCAAAAATGTGAGAGTCTCTGCCATATAACTGGCACTGGCCACTACCGGTCGAGTCGGGGGTTAGATAGTGGGTGGGAAAAAAGCTTCGTTTTGTTCAGCGTATCATACATTTGTACATTTTAAGTTTGTAGGAAATAATTGATTGTTTCATACAAAAAGTTCCTGCCTGTATTTAGTGCTGCCAGGGAAAGACATTCGACAGAATATTGTATAAAACAAATTGATTTGGCTTCTATGTTTGCAGTTTTCTATTTGGTCAAGAGAAGCAGTGCTTCCTTTGATTCCAACAAGGAACCGTTCCTGACCATATTGAATGTATTTGTGTTCGAAACGAATAATCACGGAATAATAAATAATATGTATGCCTTTAGAAAGTTTATAAAGAAAGTTTGCACATATACTAAAACCAACAACAAATAAGTTTAACCCAAGAGCAAATAGGTTTAACTCAAGAGTAAATAAATTTAACCGAAGAGCAAATATATTTAAACCTAAATACACCATAAGACATTTTAATAAAAAAGCTTTTATTTCAATACAAATCTAACATTTTATTATGTCATTTTGCTATTACTATTGTTTTCAGGCTTCAAACATTGTCATTAATACGAACAATATTCTAAAGTGCCAAAGCTGCCCTTCCATTGCCGTAGAGATGAGTAAAACCATATGCATAACGTAATTGGTGCAGTCAGTCGATATAATTTGTTGCAGAATAAGCAATTGTGGAAGCTCTTGGAGGCTTAGCCAGGGTGTGGTAGGGTAGGAGTCGATTGGGCCCGCTCACTCCAAAAGCTGAGACCTCACCAGCATCTGAGTCCTCCTTTTCTCTTTTCTCTCTCTCCTATCTGGACCTGAGTTGCCAAATCTCCGGATGATGCTCCAAGGTTCGACGTTGCAGGATCATTCTTGTTGGTGTTTTTATTTCTTTTCTTTTCTTTCGTCTCTTCTTTTATTTCAGGCCGACCAGCGAACAATTTACAAACCACCCGGAAAGGTAAACTATATGAGACGTTCTAATCAATAATAATCCAACCTTTTTGTCCGTCCGTCTTAGTCCGAACTTACGTCAGTATGTCCGTCTGAGTCATATAAGAGCACAGCTAATAAGCATGAAAGAAATTTGGGTGGCAAGAACCATCCCAAGCCAGCTGATTACTAGCGGCAAACTGTTGTGCAGCCACCCACAATACTCCTGCCATGATTTTGCAGCTGGAGGTGTCAGTTCGGCATCTATTTATGTAAAGTGGATAAAGTGGACATAGGCAGATCTGTCGACAGACACGCTCTGTTTGCTAGAAAGGCAAATGGAATTGGTCTAACACCAAATAATATGATACCCTAGATATGGATACCCGTATGCAATTTCGTATGATCACCCATCAGTGCAAGTTTGATTATTGAAGTGGTTCTTTGCATATATTTCTAAAACGGTTTGTCGAATAGTAAAAAGTTCTTCGGAATATGAAATCCTATGAGATTCGTTATGACCACACGAATCTCATGGGATTTCATATTCCGAAGAACTTTTCGCTACAATACATAGTAATCATTTCTCCAGTAAACATAAAAAACCTTAATTTTTATATGGCAACAGCAAGAACGGGTTGCCGATTTAGTTCATTTTAGAAATTTTCTTTACTATTTTATGAAAACGCTGTGTACAATATTTCAGCTCTCTATGTCGACGGGTTCTCAAGTAGTGTCCAAATATATAATGAAAAACGAAGTTTTTGTATGACAACCCCACGAAGGAGTTACTCGATTTGTGCCATTTACGAACTTAATTTTACTTTTTTTTCTTTTTTCTTTTGTAAAAATCAAAATAGCTTCCTGTGTTTTCGACACCCTACAAAATGTAGTTTTCTTTCACAATATTTTATACCTAGCATACGATTAGTATTCGATAGCTGTGGAAGTTAAAATAAAATAAGAATGCATAAATAATATGATAAAAACAACATTGACGATAAAAAATTTCGAAACAAGCTTTCTGAATTGAGATAAAATTTCACAGAAACATCTTGGATGCTCTAAAAACCGCTGCTCTGAAAGAGTTACAGAAGGAAATTTACGAATATACTGTAGAACTATCGGATTTTTGGCATTTAAGATTGTTGAATATTAAGCAAATGTTCTTCTTTCATTTTAATCTTCAATATATCCCATTGTCTGAAAAAATGCTTATGATGGAGATTGCTACCAGGCAACAAAATCTAACTTAAGAATGCACAATAAATGGAAGCAATTCCAAGTATTAAGGCAGAAAAACCATCAAAAATTCCCGAATTACATAATTTACACAATTGCACACGAATTGCACTAAAACTTTTCTTTCACTCGCAAGTAAATTGCTACTGAATTTTATGACTGAACTAAATGAATTCAAAATCGATTAAATCAGATAAAATGTCATAAAACTTGAAGGGCAGATTTAGTCTCAGGTGAAATACACGACTTACGCTACCACTTCTCTTTAAAAGTTACTTTTAAAAAAAAATTACGAAACTAAGAAAAGAAGTTCAAGATTTCATATAAATTGCGAATTTGTATAGGTAATTGAGGTCAGTTTTGTAAAGTAAGTCAAATGAATGACGCGACCAGAGACGACGACGACAATAAGTTTTAAATTCGTCCAAGATGTATAAGCCAAGAGAAATCATCTTAGTGACTGTGAGTAAACAAGAAAAAACATTGAACTTAAAAAAATTTAATTAATAAAATTATAATTGCAGAGTTTTCTATTTATTTCACTAAGCCTTACTACTAGCAGCACATCTATTTCAGCTACAACTGATATTAAGTCTTCCATTAAAATTAAGAAATCTGCAGTAACACGAGGAATTCTCGGAAATGGGTCAGAGGCAGAGAACAAATGGAAAGCAGTAAGAAATTTGTTTCTGATATTGTTTAAAAACAAATTAATTGTAATTACCAAATATTATAACAGATAAATGCAATGAAATATTTTGCCGTGGCACCTATATCTGCTGCTGACAAAACTATTTTGGGTAAAATGAAACCTATAAAATCAACCCGAACACGCCTTAATTCAAGGATCAAAAAAATGTATAAAAGCAAACTAAATTCAACTCAAGATTCTTCATCGGGAATATCGGTAATAAAATGCCTGTGTATAGTTTGTACCTACTTAAATAATGCGAAATCTCCTTTTTTTAGAGCAAACATCATCTTAGGAGGAAAGTTATTAAGCGTACTAAAATTAAAGAAGTAATAGATCTCCAGTGAATATCCGAAAATGTCACAGGTATCGTAAATACTTTATTATAGATAAAAAAAAAACGAAAAGGACACTAGTTAAGACCGGTATGCATCTGTAATTTTTGCAGATTTACGAAGACTTCAGGCATTTTACGGAAAAATTTAATTATTTCCAAATTAAAGGAAAAAATTCGATGAGAATCATCTTACATTTCTTTGTGATTATGTATGTGTGTATATATTTAGCTGAAACTGTAAATAAAAATTAACTATATTATTAACAAGCTTTTTTTTAATATACGGAGTGTTCGGTAAATAAGTTAGATGCCAATATGGATTCTTTAGATTGTCCTGATTACACACAATTGCCTTGATCAAATACTTCAATTATAGAGCCTTAAATTTGAATTCTTGGAAAAAAATTCATAGTAATTTGCTGTGTTCTCCTTAATTTCAAGATATGCCAGAAAAGTACAATAACGTTATGGCACTGTAGAAAACTGGCTGCCACAACATGGGAACTAATGCCAAATAAAATGATAGCTTTACAAATCAGCAGTCAAACCCATGATCATCTATGCTGCAGCAACATGGTGGAACAAGTGTACACAAAACAAAACAACGTCTAATTTTATCCATGGTAAGTTTGAAGCTTTTGACGAATTACTACTTTTTGGTGATTTTGACTTATCCAATATACAGAAAGCTGTCAGAGATTTACGTGAGCACCTGCCATTCTGGCTTAATCTCACGGCAGTCTTCATGCACGGATTAGAAGACAGGCGACAATCAACGCCCTCGGGAGGCAGAATTTTTTATATTCTGTCTCAGAAGTACCAGTTTATGTCAGTGCATGCTTGTCATTGGACTAACTGATCGAAGCGAGACCTACCTAAAATCTCTTCCGATCTTTGGGTCACGGCACCCGGTTGATTTAGCGCAACTTCACGCCGAAAGCCAATCCTCTAAGCATACATTAATAAGCGACTATCATTCAAATTCACGGACGCAGTATGCAGTTATTATAACAAAAAAACAAAGAACTCTGTTTAGAGAACAATATTCGCCTAAGTCATGCAGACTCAGACAATCTCTCTCTGCCCGCATATGGGCTACAACAAGGGGGCCTTCTCCATGTTGAGGCGAACATTGCTATTAAGTGCAGCGCTATTCGAAGCTCCTCAACCCCGTAGTACCAAGTTAGACATGTCGGCTACCCAATTCGTATAACGTGACCATAGAATCATGAGTACCCCCATTGGACCTTGCATGCAGATCCTTAAACGTAATTGGTACCTCCGTTCGGGCTTAATCATATGGACCAAGAGAAGGTTATGATCCACCCTTCTACCCAGTTAGGAGAGGCTTGAGACTACAGCTTGTAATCTTAAACTACCAAAGTACTAATTCTAAGCAGTTGTACTAGGTCATATACATTGCAGGCTTCACTATGAATACGCACTGTCATTAGAAATCAGAGTATGCATATTGTTCAGCACACGAGACACGGAGCATATATACGGCCTTTCCCTTGCTTTTATCCTCCCTTGGTAGCACTGCGCATCACTAACTCCTTTTGCACTTGCCTTACCCAATATACAATGAGTACTAACTGAAGATGACGATGACTATCTTCCTCAATAACTTGACAATGAGTGCATCACTCTATTTCATCTCTTGGTTTCAGCCAAATCAGTAATGTTAAAAATGACATAGGCAGTTAGACCTAGTATTTTCTGTTGACGCGCGTACTTTACAAATTATGACGAAACACAATACTTTTCCAATTTCCATTAGACTTACCTCTATTGATTTCAATACATTACTGGCTTGCAATAGTGTTGATGAAAACGTTTCTAAGTTTTACATAATTCCTTTCGGTTTATTTTCTTCTCATGCTCCCCGTGAGTTCCAGCGGTTCTCTAAAATGAGTATATTCAAAGCATGCGTATGAATTTATTTAGTGACCCACGCATCTTTTTTAAGTTTATTAATATCAAGAAAGAAGACTGACAACTACCACAATTCCATGAATTATAAAGATTCTGCTAGGTTTTATACACTTTCCCTACAATTACGCAAGAGGATATACATGATCGTATTAATTGGCTTCCAAATGACTTCACAACGACTTCTGATGGGATCCCTCCAGCCTTTTTTAAGTCATGCCGCCTTTCCCTAGCAGCTCCGCTGAGAATTATTTTTCAAAAATCGCTCGATAGTGATTGTTTCGCGTAGCCTATGACAAAATGCTTTTATCATACCTATCCACAAAAAGGTAGTAAAAGTGAAATTCCTAACTACCTATATGTTGCAAAATTATGTATGTGTATGTATGAATGTACTCTCTTCAAACCAACATGGATTTATTTCCGGCAGGTCTACCAACCACGAACTTGTTAGAATTTGTCTCGGATACCATTGGCGACAAATTTGAAAAAGGCTACTAGACAGACATAGACTTTAGTAAAGCCTTCGTGATGCTGTTTAAAATGGATGGAGTCTTATTTAGATAACAGAACACACCAAATCTTATTTCGTTATTTCATGTCTAGAGTCTTGAAGGCTTAATCTGGCGTACCTCACGGAAGTCACTTTGTTTTTATTCTAAGGCACTGTAAAATCTTGATTTATGATGGCAGCATTAAACTTTTCGCTCATATTAAATCTTTTAACGATTATGAACAGGCACAGGGTGACCTACACAAATCTTATAATTAGTACTAAAGCAATAATTTGGTAGTCAATAAGGGCAAATGTGAGGTTATGTCTTTCCATAGGAATTAAAAATAAATCATTTATGCTTATGAGTTTTCGGATTTCTAGATTCGCCGTGTGGATCTGTCTATGACTTAGGGTCAAATTTGACCAAAATGTATGATGGAATTTATAAAACGAATTCTCGAATCTCACCATGACATTTTGTTTGAACTGCTTTGTGAGACCAATTCTTGAATACGCAAGCCCCCAGTTTATGGTGCACAGATCAACCTTAGGCACCTACCCTGGAATAATTCATTTCATTCTCCTCAGCTGTACAATAGGTACACCATTGCATTCATCAGGCGCAGTAGAGCGGTTATTTTCCTTAGCGAGCTTAATCAATTATCCTAAAAGACAGGCACGTAGGGATTTTTCTTTTAAAAAATTATTCTTTACTAGGGCTGCCATCCGTCCGGGTTTCCCCGGATTTGTCCTAGTTTGAAGAGCGTCCGATGAGAAATCGGGCGGGGTTTTCTATACTGTCCGGGTTTAAAAATTTTGGAAACTAATTAAACAAAAATTTAATTTTTTGTGTATGTACGGTGTAGTTGATAATGCCGACAGTCAGACCGACTCGACTCTCACTCAAGTTCTCTCTTCTGGTCCCAGCCAGTCTTAGCTCAGTAACGAAGCTATCAGTACGACAATTGCTTGTGTAACTTGCCCTATGTAGCTATGTTTGTTTTATATACCGCGACCCCAACCCCCCCCCCCCCCCCCCACCCCACAACCAATGTAAAATTTCGTTACTACAGTGTCTCTTCTTTAAATCCATTACTATCCCAACTTGAGACTTCCGTCTGTTCGTCTGTCCGGCCGTTCGTGAGTTCGTCCGCAGAACTGACATTTTGTACACAGTGTTTTCATGAAAATAATAAAACAAATTTCAAAAATGGACTAAATTGGGAAACGGCTTCTTGGTGTTGCCATATAAAAATTTAAGATTTGTACGTATACTGTGAAAACGATCAGTCCAAGACATTTTAAATGCACTGAAAACTTTTTCAGAATATGAAATCCTATGAAATTGGTCATCATCATTTATGCTTTCCAACGATCCGTTCTAGAAATATGCGAAAAACCACTTCAAGAGACCGGACCCGGAGAACAAAATAATTTCTAGTAATTTGGTATCTTTAGAGACTTTTTTACATCTCCAAAGTGTATGCATGGGTCTCTGGGTGTCCAGAGATCGAGAAAGTGGTATCTTGAAGTTAAAGTTGCTCGCCATGTAACTTCACCTTTCCCGAGAATTGAAGCTATTTTGAAAGCTATATGGTACACTAAATGTAAATGTAAAATTGTGTTTCTAATTTTTAGAAGATTTATTTATGTTCCTAAATGAAAGAGAAATTTAATTTAGTTCATTCACATCGTTTTATTTTACTGTTTTTTTGTAAACTGACTAATTTTATTATAAATAAATAAAAAAAGGCACTATGCAGAACAATTTCAACCTATTTCATTAGTAAGTAAAATAGAAAATTATTTGGCAACAATGTCCGGGTTTCAAGCTAAAATGTCCGGGGCTTTCGAACTTGTTGTCCTAGTTTAATGATTTTACAGGTGGCAGCCCTAGTCTTAACTAAGGCAAACTGGAATTTCGAGAAAACTAAAAATTAATTGAAATGGTTTTAATACACCCAGAGAAAAAAGGTAAACTGGAATAGTAAATTTTACTTTGTAAAAGTAGAAATCACTGCCAAAAAAATTAGGTTAATAACGATTTGATGAGCCATTTCTGCTAAAATAAAGTGCATTTAACTAAGTTTAACTATTGTTTTTTATGTAATTGCAAATTTAAATATGAAAAAATATTTTCCTATAGAGTGTGACTTTATATTTTTTAACCTCTTGGCCTACAATTTTTTTAAAGCAAACGTACTTCTCCAAACTACTTAATTTTATTGCACCTTGAGAGCATCGAAAACAAGGAAAAGTTTTTTTTACAATAAAATTAAAAAGACAATATTGATCTAGAACTAGATCATTTCATAATTCATGAATAATACTGAAGTTGTGAAGTAATTAAATGTAATTGAAAGTATTTGAAAAGAATTGAAAGGAATTATATAATAATAGCCAAATACTTTTTAAATACTTTTGGGAATTTGTAGGTATTTTTGTAATGGTATCGCAAATTCAATTACTTTCCGGTATTTTAAAGTATTAATTGCCATTTTGGGAATGGGACTGTAAAATGTTAATTCCAGTACAGGAGCCTTAGTACTGGGAATTTCCAATTCCAAAATACTCGGTATTGATACTTAGGAGGTATTAAATCCATTAAATAATGAGTATTTTACAGATCTGATTGTAGCTATAAAGTGTACAACGTATACAAAAAGTGCGAGTTTAGTACATCAGCAATAAAAAGACAAGGTTAGCAACATATACAAAAAAAAGGCCCGTCCAAAATTATATTAAAAAGTAGCCCGATTAATAAGGTATACCGCGCAGGGTTTTCCTCGATAAACTCTCGCCAACAGACTCGCCAAGGTATTTCTCCTCGCCAGGGGATGAAAGCTCCGGTCACGTTGCGTGTAGGTGCTGATTCAACGACACGGGCGCTGACCTCCGGTGGCACAATTAACTTCGGTTGAATGCAATTTATGGTGGTGCTGACTATTGCATTACTGTCTTACTTTTTTTTCCCGTTCTTGCTTACTCAGGTCATTGATCGAGCTATTAAAATTAGTTTATAATAAATTTTCAATATGATTACCGTGCTCCATTATGTAGATCTGTGCCCTTCTTAGAAAATTTCTTCGAATTTCAATATGTTGCAATTGTATCCTTATCTCTACGCAGGCCTTATGCAATCGTTGCTTTAATTGCTTGCCCCACATGCAGTAATCCATAGAACAACTGCAACCAATCCATCGATCGCAGTAATTATCATCCAGCCAATATATTACTTCTCTGATACTGTGTGGAGGCGCTGCATCTGAAAGATCATTCCTCTTTGGATATTGAGAGGTATATCTTCCAAAAGACCAGGAAGAATGCTTTCCAAAAAATTGAGATAAGTTTCTCCGTTCAAATTCCCTTCGAAAATGTTAGTTCCGATCAGGTACTCTTCCAGGACGCCTGCCCAAATAATGAAACCAAATCGATGCTGTACATTCACCTGACGGTTATTATGCGGATTTTCCTGTTGTCAACTATGCCAAATGCGAAGATTAATAATCCTCTCCTTCTAAAGTAGGACTCATCAGTTCATAATATTTTATTTAAAAAGAGAGGATTTCTTTAACAGAGGTTAATTCATAGTTGATATGTATCTCAGGATTGCTTTCTACCATCCGTAAATTTCTTTCCTCAGTCGAAACATCCTAAGAATTAAAAGAAATTGGTATTCAATTTAAATTATAATGATAAACAAAAATCTACATTTAAGATATTTACTAAGAAACATTCCCTGAAGAATCGTTTCTGGTAATAATAAATCCTGTGTTCAAAAGATCGTTCATTATATAACCTCTGGAAGAATCTGGCACTACCGCAATTTTTTTCAGGATATATCTGTTCTTGCCCTAATCCCACTTCCTAGTGACTCACCGTATACGTAAACCATTTCTCCAAATTCACGAACGTGGTGTCTACTCATTGTCACACGCTTAATAAGTTTTCTCTAAACTCTAATAGCCAAGTAAAAGTAAATGCATATTGATGACAAATAACAAGTGTCTGTTGCACAATTCTTAGAAATGTATGAAAAGGAGCAAATAAAACATGCCAAGAAGTTTTCTATGAAAGGAACACAGATTTGCGTAATGGAGGATCGTAATCATTTTTATAAGTTTGAAATTTTTAAGAGGTAAGTTTATGAAATTATCGAAAACAGTTGTTGTATTCTTAATCAAAAGTATAAGTGTTACATATAAATATGAAAGTAATCAATAGGGCTTCTAAATAATTGAAAAAAAATGGTACTCCAAAGCCACAGTTTTCCGTACAAAATTATTGAAAACTTGAAATTTCGGGATTCCAATTCAAATTTTTTGACTTTGAAGGCTCCGAATTCTCTGTGTACTTACATAACCCACTAAGTATTTATTTAGTTCTAACAAATAAACAAATACTTATTAAAAATATAAAAAAAAAATCGAACCGAATAAATACTTCAAAAGTTACAACAGCTTCAGTGAAAGTATAACGTGAAGAATGCAATAAACAGTAAAGCTCGAATATCTTTCAAAGGAGTGAGTATTTTCATATGGTCTAAATAAACTTTTTACTCAGAAAGAACTCTATATCGATACACCAAATATGAAACATTTTCACTGTTACACCCTGTATATTAAATCTTAGCAAAATAAACAAAAAACAAAAAATTGTATGTCTATACAAATAGGCACTGAAAGTCATCTCATTACCTGAGGTCAAGTCGAAGTTAATGTGTGTTAATGTATCCAAGCATTAGCATACCTTGGCACAAGAAACCACCTACCACTTAAATGGGTGTCAGAATACTCGAGAATAGACGGGAATGGCAATACAGACACATGGGCAAAAGAGGAGTATCCATGCCCCTTATCGCTCCGGTACCAATTTTTTATATATATATAATACTTAATAATAATTTATATATTTATAATACCGTGAACCTCACTATACAAAACTGGATCCACATACAAATGGTTCAGAGATGGACATCAATGGTATGTTCCAGACAAGCCAAAAGATTGATTACGAACTTTCACCAAAAAAAAGCCTGGATCTTTTAAAGCTATCTAGGAATTAACTCAAAATCATTAAAGGAGACTTAGTCGGACACTGCAAGCTTAACGAAGCTTTTCAATGAATGTCCAATCATAACTCCAGCCCTCATGCCGCTAGTTAAAGCCCGTCGAAGTCAAAAACCATGGAAAAAAATTCGTAATAATAATACGTAATTCCATTACAACTTTATATATAATAATAATTTCATTACTTTTACTAATTTTGCATGGAATTGTATAAAATTATACACGATTTTATTACAGATAACATTCTGGGTTTTGCAATTTCTACAAGAAAATGTAACGGTTATTAGGCGTTTTGGATGGAAAATCGTTTAAATTTAAAAAAATTGGATTTCTACAATTTTTTTACTTTGGCTCTCGTACAAGTAGCTACATGAAGGGGTAGGATCATGGTTCGATAATCGTAGGCTGCATAACAAGGAAGTTACGGGATGTTTTCTGAAAAACTATGATATTTTCTAAATCACTCCGAAACATTTCAGATTTCCACCACCTACCCCCCACCTAATAAACAATTTTTTGTTTTCATAGGTGAGTACTATCACCTGCTTTCCATGGACCTTTTAGCAGACAGATAACACCCTGCATAAAGAGCAGTATACTCTTAACATTGTCGCAAACTAACTATACGATACATGCTTCTTCACCTGTTAAACTTAAACGGCTCATATTTATTTAAAACATCAATAAAAGGAAAAAACGTAAGTTTGTGAATTCAGCGCCACAAAAATTAAAATCATATTTAACTATTGCATACTCTGCGGCGTCACATTTTTATATTCGTGAAATTGAGCGCCAAGCTGCAAGCATTGTAAAATTTCTATGTACATATGCGCTGAGGCATAGTAAATGCCATATGCCAGACACAATGGTAATCTACCAAATATTAAATTTAAATAATAAATAAAATTAAGAGTAAAGTTAAGCAATAATTCACTACATACAGAGATATTAAAAAGAGTAGTTCAAACTAATGTAAATCCAGGCTTTTTATAAAAACATACAACAAAATAACAACCATAAGGCCATAAGTATACATATATACATATATATGAGGTGGAGGCAAGCAAAAAATTATAAGGTGAAGGGGGGGGGGGGGTTAAGATTTTTAGTACTTCTTCCACTTTACACCCTGTAACTTACTTGATATACACCCTATCAAGGTGGAATTCATCTCAGATGATAGCAAACCGCCTCAGCATCAGCATTAATTTTTCTAATTTTACGTGGAATTGCATAATAGTAGGCGCGAATACCATCATCAGTAGCAAAATTAATGAAATTAAGAATCACAGAAACGGGAATATCTGAAAAACGGTTACATTGAGGTGGGGTACATGTGCATAGTCAAATTAAAGGTAACATTCCGAGGTTTCTAAATCTTGCAAATAAAACTGTATAGTTATCATACATTTTAGCGGGATTTTTTTCCAATTTTTTTACTTTGACATCCTACAACTTCCGACAAGAAGGCTGATTGGGCATGTAAAGCTGAAATAGTTTGCTATCATCTGAGATGGATTCTACCTTGATAAGGAGCATCTCAAAAAAGCTACAGGGTGTAAAGTGGAAACGACGCGTCTTGTGCCCCCCCCCCCCTCACCCTAAAAATTGTGTGCACCGATTATGAAACACCCATGCATATTGAACTAAACAAAATAAAAGAAAACTAAAACTTAAAAGAAAAATATAAATATAAAAATTAGAATAACTCTTGCCATTATTGTACACCACATGCATAGCCTAAATATAACCACTAATAATTTTATTGAAGACCACGTCAGAGTTCATTGAACATTATTAGGAAGTGAGTTAAAATTGCGAATAGTTTGAACAAAATAAGATCGCCAACCATAACGACCTGGGAATAAGTAACTGAAGATCTATATTCTATATTCTATATTTTAATAAGGATGTGCAGAACTTTGGGCTCAAAAAGATCTAGTTGCAAAATTAGTATACCGAAAGAATGCTAAAGGCTTACACATACAGTACGTTTACATGAATACTTGAGTACTTGACTTGAAATCCACTTGAAGCTCAGGTAGGGCGGTTGATTGAATTAATTCCAATTACTTGACTTGAATTTTTCTAGAATTTAATTTTCCAATTACTTAAGTTGAAATTTACGCGTTGACTGAGCGTTTTCATGATATTTTCATTACTTCAAGCATACTTCAAGTATACTTCAAGTGTTCATGTAAACGTACTGACAGTTGCGACAGCCGACCAATATTGCACTAATAGGAACATTTTTTTCAAGGAACAGTCTATGGATCGTGTATTACATAGGAATCCGCAGTGGCAGTCGGCCCATTTGATCATGCAACTGATTTAAATCAATAGAGTGGTCGACGGTCGGCAGCTTCTGCAGAATCATAAGTAATACACGATCCATAAAACTGTGCTGGAGAAAATTGTTCCTATTACTGCAATATTCGTTCGTCGCCGCAACTGTGTTTAAGCCTTTATTCAACACAATAATAAGTAGCGATACAATAATAATAAAAAGCTACGCAAACGAAATTATATTTACTATTTTTATGAAAACACTGCAGCTCTCTCTATGTAGACGCATTCTCAGGTAGTGTCCAAATATGTAGTGAAAAACGAAATTTTAGTATGGCAACTCTACGAAGGAGGTACCCGATTTGTCTCATTTTCGAACTTAATTTGACTTTTTTTTTAAATGCCCGAGTGCAAAATGTCAGTTATTGTGAAGACGGACAAACGGACGGACGGACATCCCGAAATCAAAATAACTTTTGATTTTATGCATGGGTGCCTTATACATTTTGCTCTACCATCATTATTTCTAGGTGTTACAAACGGAATGACAAACTTACTATACCCTATGATTTCATCTAGGGTATAAAAATGGGTTGGACACCCACACATAATATTAAAAGTTATTTTTATTTTTGCATGTCCGTCCGTCTGACCGTCGTCACGATAAACTGAGAATGCGTTCAATTAGAGAGCTGAAAGTTTGCGCACGGGCTTTTCAAAAAAAAGTAAATTTATGTTCGAAAATGGGACGAATCGGGTAACTCCTTCGTAGGGTTGCCATACAAAAATAAAAAATTTCACTACATATTTGGGTACTTCCTGAGTGTTTTCATAAAAATAGTAAATATAATTTCAAAATGAACTAAATCGGGCAACCCCTTCTTGGTGTTTCCATATAAAAATTTAGGTTTTTTACGTATACTGTAAAAACTATCAGTCTAAGACGTTTTTATTGAACTGAAAATTTCTTCACAATATGAAATCCGATGAAATTAATTATAACCATTTTGACTATCCGACGAACCGTTCTAGAATTATATGGGGTGTTGGGTGACCATAGCAAATCTCTAAGATATCATCAGAATTGTTCTTAGACCAATTCTAGCTTTATTATTTGTTTATTCATTATTCTCCCTCTAAATATTTTCGACAGATTCTTTGTGGTTAAATGTTAATGCCAATAGGTGTAAGATGATAATGTTGTACCTACATACGAAATTTCTACACTAACAACGGATTTCCGGTATGTTTTATTTTTAAACAGCATGTAAAGTGGCTACCCAAGATATATCATAAGAAGAATAAGTTGTTGCATGGAGTAGAACTCGTGCCATGCTGCAATAACATTAATAGCCGCGTTCTTTATTTACACACTGGCCGGAACTGGTTCAGTCCGATTTACACCCAAAGCAAAACGTGAGCTTGGTTCTTATCCAGCTCTCACTCAAGGGAACCGTATTTTAAATTGATGTTGTGTAATCTTGTAATATAGTATGTAACAGGATCGTTATAAAAAAAAAACAAAGAAAAATTATCATGACAATAGCTGATTAAGCAGTAGTTGCAGTTTATTTTCAACTACACATCATTAAGACAAACTTTAACTATAAATCGATAAATTAAAACAAAAAAGAAATTATCAAAATAGCATTTAGCGTGAAGTAAATATTTTGTTGTGAATAATCAAATCATAGCTACTTCCAGCTAAATTCAAACGATAAGGAATGGAAAGTGATAGTCAGACAAAATCATTCTAGCGGCATACATACGTTCACGTTGATCCTAAAGGTCAGGAACAAAAAATAAAACGCGATATACTCAATTAAATGGAACAAAAAATTGTCATCTATGTTTATAATATGCATTTAATCACCTCTGTTTTTTTTATTTGCCTTGGTTATTTAAATTTTATTTACATATGTACCTACTTATTACTTCAAAGAATTAAAGATTTTGTGTAAGCGATGTAAGCTCATGTCTTCTCAATTTTGTTTTTGTTATTCCAGGATGCGTTCCAAAAGATAACTGAAATCATAACGATTACTCATTTTTGATTTTCACCGATTTATGTAGAAATAATGGAAAATGAAATTAACAATTAAAAAAATCAAATACTTAAAGTTAAGCTAACGTAAATTAAAACATTTTCTTGCTTATCATGGTTAAGTAGCATGTCCCAGGCTAGAAGGTTTATAGGAACAAATGAAGTAGCTGCACTTTGCGAAAAATTCAAGGGTCACGAAAAAATTAAATGGAATTGCAAATAACTCGTCTAATGGTTAAAATTAAAAAATTTCTCAAGTACGCGCCAAAAATAGAATTACTAATGAACCGAGCAATGCTGAGATAGGTATTTCAAAGAAAACCTTATCGGTCGTAGATCTTATCGAGCTAGTAATTCCCAAGCAGGCAAGCCTTTGCAGGCCCGCTAGCTTCCGTAGCGCAGTCCCCAGAAGCGTCTTCGGCCACCATAAACAGGAGGCATATGTGAGCATGGGTCTGACGATCGAGGTGTTCATTCAGTGCACAACCCTCGGTCCTATGCCCCATGTGCATTCAAAGCTGCCCCTGCATTTAGCGAAGACACTCAAAGCTACATTAGCTTTTTCCTCTACTTGCAATCCCCATGTC
The DNA here is from genome assembly GCA_963930735.1 of Dioctria linearis. Taxonomy (NCBI): domain Eukaryota; kingdom Metazoa; phylum Arthropoda; class Insecta; order Diptera; family Asilidae; genus Dioctria; species Dioctria linearis. The sequence goes on along the minus strand of OZ005740.1, from coordinate 304,244,014 downwards.
ATTTTCGAGTCAAGGTAGACTCCAAGGTGCTTGTTATGGGAAGAGAGTTGCAGAGTATGTCCAAAGAGCTTTGGAAGAACAAAGTACCCAAGCTTACGTCTTCTGGAGAAGAACACCCAGCTGGTCTTTGTTCGGTTCACCGTCATATCATGACATGACGGGTGCACCAGTCCTCAACAATATTGGGGCCTCGTTGCATGAAGGCACAGACAGCAGCTATACTGTGCCTGGAAATAAGTAGAGGGATGTCATCCGCATACGCTTCACATGAAAATCCTACGTTTTTCAGCACCATGATGAGTGAGTCAACCAACATACACCAGAGTACTGGGGGAATCACGCTACCCTGCACGCAGCCTTTCTCAACCAGCACACTGAGAGAGGTTCGGCCACCCACCTCTTCAGTTAAGTATCGTCGTCTTAACATTTTGTCGATCCAACGCACTACAGTGTGGTCAACACCATGTCGACGAGCTACCTCACATAGCGCCACATCCGAGACCCCCTCGGTGTCTAGAAAGGCTCCCAAGGTAAACAGTCCACGATCCAATCCCCGCTGGGAGAAGCCTTTATGGCAACTCCTTTGATATATCCATTACCAGCCTCTCCAGGTATTTCAAAAGGATAGAGGGGAGGTTTATGGTTCGAAAGCTCTTCGGGTTGATGTATGAAGCCTTACCAGGCTTCGGAACGAAGGCAACCCACACCTTCCTCCATCCCTCAGGGACATATCCAAAAGCGATACATACCTAACATGGCTAATAGTTTCGTTACTGGACAAAACTAAACTAAATAAAAATAATCTTAATTAATAATATTTCTCTTTTGTCTCGTTCGTAATTTACTACGTTAACGTAAATACAGCAGAGTAACAATAAAATCCTAAGCGGAATTGTGGAACTGAACAACACAATATCTAAAATTTAATTCCCCATTTTTCCTGGAGAATAAATAATTCGTGAGTGTTATTTAGTACCCATTATTGATTCAGCTATACTTAGGGTATTCCTTGATCACCTGTTGAACTAAGACATATTACACACTGGTAACAACTTGAATGGCCAGATAGAAAAATATTTCTATTATCAACCAATTAAGAAAATCAAATAATTGACGGGTAAGTGTTGCTGCTTAATATTGAATCAAGCTATGATGATACCCAGGAATACTGCCACAAGTATTTTTATTTTATGTACAGGCTTTCAAATTCTGACTATTTGGAGTAAATTTTCATTCAATTTTGAGCTCAGAAATGCTCTGGCATATCCATTGGTTTCCTTGACCATAAATGAAAAAAATCTCCATTGTTAGATTAATATAATCAATAGGTGTTGTTTTATATATTCAAAACGGCACATTTCACGGTCTAGGTAATTCAACGAACAAATGGCGAAGGTTCTCTTCAATTTTTGTGCATTTGGAAAGGACAATGGGCAAAAATGTACGCGTCATTCCATAACAGATCGACCAAAAATCATATAAAGTAAGACATGACCATCACTAATTTTTTTTTTTTTAATTTTACATAATTGGAGGATTTGTGGAAACAATAATACAAATCAAAAATTTTCCCTATATTGCGTATTTAGCGCGTTATAACATTTTTGAAAAAATAGTATCTGGTAAATTGTTTTGTTCTTTCGATTTCGTATTTTTAATTCGGCTTCGATATCAATGCTAAATTGCAAAGTTTTATGTCAAATTTTCGTGAGTTTAGAAAATTATATTTTTTTAGATCATTTTGAAAATTTAGAATTTTTTCGGAACTGCCACTTACCTCCATGGGTCGAAATTGGGAGCAATTTTAAATTTTTGTCTATCCTTTAGATCTTTTTCAAATTTCTTGTGTCAATTTTTAAGACTTTTTGGAGTAGTTTTTGTCATGAGTTTTATATTTTTCTGTCATTTTGCTGTCGATTGGTTGTTTTAATTACTTTTAATCGTCCCTATTGACTGTTTATAATTTTTAGTTAGAGTAGTGTCTTTTATTTTATAATTTTTGAGCCTTTTGCTATTTATTTTAAGTCATGTTTTATGCGTCAATTGATTAAAAGAGCCTATATACATAAAAACAAAAACAATTAAAAAACTTTTGAAATATCAGTAGTTTTTCTATGCACTTTGATGCAATTTGCAAGTTTATTGAAATTGTTTTCAATGAATTTTAGTCTTTTAGACAAGGAACTTTCCACTTATCGGTATTTCTATAACAAGTACTGAGTGTAACAAGATTTAAATTTTCTTTATTTGCTTCACCTGGAATATTGATTTGTTTTTTAAGTGACTTCTCTCGCCGACTGACCTGAACTGGTTCAGTTGTGTTTACATACAAAACAACAATCCATGAACCTGTGTCTCAACAAGCTCTCGTAAAAGAGAACCAGATTTCAATTTCACGTCTCACGTCCATGCCCAAGAAACATTTTGTACCTAGCTGTTTCTTAATGTTTCATTCTGCACACCATGACGTTATGATAACGTCGAGAATTTAAAGCTGGTGTGGAAAAATTTGGTAACTATTCCTTTTAAATAACAATTACCAATTGGGCATATAATAGGCACATTTAAGTTGAAATGCCTATCCCGTACCTAAATTGAAACAATTCCTAATAAGTAGTAATTATTACGTTCCATTATAGGAAATGGTTCCCTTTTTCGACTGAATAGTTTCTTGTTTGGAACTAGTATCTACTCTTAAAGGCACGAACTTACTAAAACTGTTCCTATTTGGAAATACACAAATATTAATTGCGTGCTTGAAAATTTAAACGTCAAATGAGAATTATAAGGGTTGTTTATAGAATGTTTAATCAAAAAGTGCAAGCTAGGTTAAAGAAAAGACCGTTCAAAACCACAACCACTTTTTACAGAAGATTAAAAGCACTAAATAAAATTAAAGGAATAAGCAGCTCATGCAAGAGTAGTCCCAGTCGCATCGGCTTTCGGAAGATATTAGCATCTTTAGGGCCGTAAACACCAACCAGAATAATCCATATTCAAGTGTAATATACAAACACCAACCAAGATTACTCGAGATTTAATCCGTCGTATTACACTGGTGTAATATTTTATCCGAGATTTTCCGGGGGCAAAATTTCTATATGGATGCTAGTGAATCGCATCAAAGTTTTGTATGTGAAAATTTTGAGATGAGTTCGTCGACTAATTCCTCGTCGGATGAAGAGGATATAGAGCTTCTTCGAGCAGTGGCAAGTTTACCACGAAGACCTAGGCAAAGAATGTTATTCGAAAGAATAAATCCGATGGAAAAATACGATAATGACGACTTCATAAAAAGGTTTAGATTTCGAGAAAAAAATATTGTTTGTGAAATAGCAGAACTGTTGAAGAAAAACCTTGCTTATCACGACAATGGAAATAATCCTATAACAGTTTTGATTCAAGTATTTATTTGTTTGCGATACTATGCTGTTGGCTCTTTCCAAATAGTATCTGGTGATTTATTTGGTGTACTTCAGGTTACATGTGTAAGAGTTGCTAAAAGAGTATCAGTAGCATTGGGCATGTTAGCAAAATCCTTCATAAAAATTCCTGCAACAAATGAACAAGTTGCTATTGTCAAAAATAAGTTTTATGATAGGTTTGGATTTCCTAATATTCTTGAGATTGTCGATGGGACTCTTATTCCAATTTCTTCTCCTGGTGGCAATAACGCAGAAAGCAAAATACAAATTCAAACTGTCCACGTCGCGTCCCTGTCATTTGACATACCGAAAATGTCCGAAAGTAATGCCACATAAGCAAAAAATACATGGTTTTACACCAGTTGGTGTTTACGTCCAAAAAAAGCGGGATTATTCTCGGATAGGAATAATCTTTAGACGGGAAATAGGATTATCCTCGTTGGTGTTTACGGCCCTTAATGATCACAACTCAGTAATCGTGTAATATTAGGCACCTGCAAAGAAACGGACGGGGAAAAATTCTCATTTTGAAACTTCTGGCTAAAAGATTCTTCTAACATGGGGCGGTGTCTTAAAATGATTTATATTGAAGAGTTAAAAATTTATTTTCTATGAAATTAGCTAGAAATTCTCCAAAAGTAGATTAGTTTCTTTCATTTCAAATTACGGGAAAAATACGAAGAGAACCTTTCATGACATATGGAAGGTAATAAATTTTTTAAATAAATATTAAATAAATTTGAATGTTTCTAAAAGTTAATTTTTCAGAGGGAGTAGCATTTTTAATCGAACTAATATATAAATATTGACGAAGAATTTTTCAGCATTCAAATTTTTGATCTGAAGAGATAAACAAAGTTTTTTAGGAAGGTCCCATGAAATAATTAAAAGGAATTTGATAATTTCCATTTTGAGTTACTTACGAATGAAAACATATACAATCCACAAACACTCAATTATATTATATTTTTTGATTCAAATACATATTAAATATCATATGTATTTGATCAGCATACCTATATATAAAAGAAAATGTAATGCGAATACACACATGCCAATTATGCATGAGTGTTACTCAAGGGGCAGATTTAGGTATATTAACGTAAATGTTTCTTTATCATGTTACATCGTATCTTTTTAGGAATTGCGTTGCTCTACTTCCGTATCGTAGACATCACATTAGCGTAGTTGTTTCGAAACACTTGTTTCCAAATGGAAACATGTTTCGAAACAACGACGTCTCCACGTTAAATCAATGCTCCTTGGATGACCATCCGTCCGCCTGTCCGTCTGTCAGTCTGTCCGTCCGTCTGTGCACACGATAACTCGAGAACGCGTTCACTTAAAAAGCTGAAATCTTGTACACGAAGTTAAAAAAAAGCAAAAGCAACTACTTCGTGGGGTTGTCATACAAAAATTTCGTTTTCCACTATATAGTCCAAGACATTTTTATTGTACTAAAAACTTCTTTAGAATATGAAATCCTATAAAATTGGTTATAATCATTTCTTCAGTCCGACGAACTGTTCTAGAAATATATGCCGAAGACCACTTAAAAAATCAAAATTACACATATCGGTGACCATGCGAAATTTCATACATGCATTCATCTAGAATATCATAAGAATTGGTTTTAGACTTTTTTACTTGTTAATATTCAAAATAAAGTTTTCTTTTATTTACTTAATTATTTTAGCCAACTTTTTGTCATTTTCTTTAAATTTTCCGTTAAATAATTATTGTTAGTTTGTACATAGTTATTTTCCATAATATAGTTTACTTTAAAACAAACCTTGACCATATTTTATTAGTAAACAATTTGATTTCAAAACATTATTATCCTCAAGGCTTTTAAATGAGAGTGTTTTACTTTTTGTTTTCAATTATCCATCAATCATTAAAAGATCTATGTAAGTTAAATAGAAAAGATTTCATGAGTTACACTAATAATGGCAACAGCTTAAAAAAAAAACATTGTTCAAAAATGTAATTTTATTTTAGTTTTATTATCAATATCTAAAATTATACATAATATTTTGACCTCTGAACGTAGCGGTAATACGTAAAATTCTTATCTCAACCCTTGCATAAGTTTATCACATAATTTACAAACATATACATAACTAATCGAAGCGTAAAACAAGCACCGATCAATGATCATGATTCGTGCAAAATATATAAAATCTGCTTAGCTGGTTGAGGCTAGATGAACTTGCTCTTTAATCATCTATTTTTTATCACTACTGAGACCGTAAACATTATTAAAAGAAACAAAACAACGCAAAGAAGACGATGGGAAGTTACAACGTAAAGAGTATCTACTTTTCTTATAAAAGCCTGCAATTTCAGACCACTCGACTAGTCACAGTTTCTACATAGCGAAAGGAAAGTGATCGTTAGAAAGAAAATGGCAAAGTTCTTGGTGAGTTCGTAAAATTTTACTTTTTTGTGTCTAGCACAACTTTATAGTGCTCACATCAACAGGACTATAATACTTTTTGTTTTAATAATTTGGTGATAACATATTTAAATTATGAGGAATATTTTGTGGAGAATTTTGTGATATTGAATATTGGTTAATTATATTATAAAGTGTTAAATTATTGTGTGTGATGTGTTAGCAGTTTTCCACATTTACTCCAATTTCTACTGATTCAAACCGATTCAAAGCCAAATATGAAAATTTTCTAATTAAAATTAAAAAAACAAAAACTAAATTCCGACTGCGATTATGCGATTAAGGGCAATATACATACATCAAGCCATTTAATTGAAATTTAGTTTGTATTTTAGTACTCTCGTTAGAGAGTGTTGGGTGGGGCGCACTTGAATTAATCTTTAAGTTATATATGCATTATTATAACATAAAATAAAACAAATTAAATTTTAATTTAATATTTAGTGCGCCCTAACCCTCTATTACAGTAGTACTTAAGCAGAAATTAAATTAAATTTCAAATAAATGGCTTAGTGAATATGGCCCTAAGTATTTAACTCAAGCCTATATCAACCTAATTTCATAGGAACATGGGAAAAACGTAAAAATATCCGACACCAACATTTTAAATCAAAGAAATTAATAGAAATGTTCAGGACCATGGCTGAAATACATTTTCTTTTCCTAAAACCATGCCCTTACCCCTAAAATATAAAACAAAATGGAATGAATGAGTTATGTAAAAATTAAAACCATCAAAAAATAATTATATAATTATAATTTTCATGGAAATAACCATTTGAGTTTTTTAATGATTCGACCTGAAAAGGTTTTTGAAAAAGTCAAAAGTTTCATAAGTATCAAGTATTCTTCTCATAATATAAAACAACGAGAAAATTTAAATTTGATGTCACAATAAATAGGAAATCGTTCAGTTCACTTGTATAACGTGTCGCTGGTATCTGTTCGCATAGAAATTATTCGCATTTAATTTAAAATCAGCTATATGCTTTTATGTAATGAAAGCATTACAAAAAAATCCGTTGGCTATTTTATTTCTGTTTCATATTTAACATATCACAATGAATTTAAATTACAGAACTGAAGATGGAATTTGAGAATATGTTAAATTCGAATTCACCATCCATCCCGTTTGTTTCCAGAAACAGTACAGCATTCGCAAATTTAAAATCTTTATAGCCTAGATAAAATCATAGGGTATATAGGTATACTATGTTTGTCATTCCGTTTGTAACGCATAGAATTAATGCTGGTAGAACAAAATGGATTATTTTAATTTTGTATGTTCGTCTGTCTGTCCGTCTATTCGTCCGTCTCACCTCACCATACCTCGAGAACGCGTGTACTTAGAGAGCTGAAATCTTGGACACTGACTTTTAAGAAAGAGTTAATTTAAGTTCAAAATTGGGATAAATCGGGTAACTCCTTCATGGGGTTACCATACAAAAATTTCGTTTTTCACTATATATTTGAATACCGCCTAAAGGCGCGTGAACGTGAAATTTTATACACACCGTTTTCATAGAAATAATTATATAATTTTTAAGATGGGCTAAACTCCTTTCTGGTGTTGCCATATACAAATTTAGGTTTTATTCGTATACTGTGAAAACGATCAGTCCTGTACGGTTTTAATGTTCTGAAAAGTCACATTTTTATTGTCCGACGAACCATTCTAGAAATATATGTGAAAAACCGCTTCAGCAATTAAACTTGCACAGGGATGGTATCATAAGAATTGGTCTTAGAGCAATTTTAGCATTTTTATCTGTCGCAAAGAAGTTTATTCTATTCGCATATAAGTTTGACCTATTCTCAATTAAATTTAAGCTTTTAAGAAATTTGCTTGACCTCCCAGTTTCATAAAAGTAATTAATTACAAAAATCTTTTTCAAGTCAATGCAAAATTTTATTTGAAGATTTCTATTCATCGTGTAATTTATTTTATTTATATATTATTATTTAAAATGCCATGTATGTATGCAACATTTTAAAGTATTAGTTGACCTCATAATGCCAGAGCGATAAGAAGAACCATATCCATTGACCATTACATGTTGCTAGTTATTTTTTAGATGATTTTTTTCAATAACTTCAACGAGGCTGTGCTGATCGAGTATATATCTACCTACTTTCATTTTAGAAAGACTTATTGATTCTTTCATTAAACATAATCAGAAATGCACGCTGAGATTTGTTACTTCAAATTTTTCCATTTTCCATGTTAAAAATGAACTTGAGTAACAAATCGTCAGTTTTATCATAAATAAATAAAGTGAATCTCTCATTGAATTTCCAGTGGAAAGGGGTCCTTTTATTCAAATGACTGTGAACATTTGAAAAAAAAACTGAGTTCCTGAACTCATATGTATTTTGTTACATCATTTTTATAACACTAAATTTAATCGATGTTCGAAAATATTTTCTTTACACTAATTTGAAACCATAACTGATTCTACGTTATAACACTGAAAAATTCGCCATTATATGTTGATGTTCACGTAAATAACCTGCCTACCTTCGATTGTTGAAAATATTCTTAAAACCAATAAAAGTTCTATTTTATCGAAGGATGTTTCAGAGCTATGATCGACGTGATTTGTCTAGTTGTTTCATGGTAAATAATTGCAATAAATTCTGAATTTAGAATTTCAAAATTTATTTTTCTAGTAAGTGTAAAGGAGATAGCAGTAATTTAATTGTTTTGCACAGTGGCGTAAACACGTACGAGCTACGGGGGTGGGTTTGAACTCATCAAAATCAAAAATACAAGCTCAAAAATGGATCAAATTGGGCAACCCTTTCTTTGTGTTGCCATGTGAAACTTTACTTAATCACTTAATTTAACTTGTATTTTCACACCAATTATAAATGTTTCCCCTGTTTTCTCTAGTTTTCTTATTTTTCCTATTTTTTTCATTTTTCTATTTTCATTTATTTTTTGAGTCACTCAATTTGTTTGGGACCTGTTTATGTTTTGATAGATCACCCTTTAACTTCTGAAAATTATCATGGTGGTTTAAAATTTTTTACATAGATAATGGTTGGATCTCTCTACTGGTCTATAAACTTTTCTCCTGCTCCTCTTTGCTTTGAAGTTATGGCTCCACAAAATTAAAATTTCGGCGGTGTTTTTATTTAACTACTATTCCTATTAAAAAGCACGCCATCAATACCAAATTTTCAATATGGATTTAAGGAGCCCAAGGGCTTCTCTTTAAAATGATCTATCACATTCTGTACCGAAAATGTAACCCTTTCCGTAAGTTTTGCACTGGTGTTGGACTGAAGTACAATCGGTATAAGTTTAAGAGTGTGTGTCTATACTATATTTCCATAAGTAACAGTTCAGCTGGAGGTGAGTTTGCCTTCAAAATCGTTCATTGGGAAAAAGATGTAAAAACTGTAAAGAGTTTTAGACAAGAAAGTGGATTTCAAAACAAAGAGATTTAGTTTATATGTGTGTTATACACCTCAATAGAACCGACACGATCACTCCCACTGACTCGTGTTAACTCCTATCTACTACTCTTTTTTGGTGTCTAGTCAGTACTGACTAGTATACTGACTAGCTTACTGCCATTTATAACATCCGAGTATACCTGCTGACAGTTCTATACCTATATCACTTCGACCTTAATCTATGCAGATACTGCAATCAGCAGGGGTTATAGCATTTTGTCGCTAGTTTACAGCCAGATTGAGATAGTTGTTGCCACCCACATCCCTTCGATGTTTGAAAGCTGTGTCTATTAAAGGAAGTTTCGGAAACGGACTGACGGACGGACTAAATTATGATTTCTGATGGACAGACGGACTGATGAAATCTAATTCTGGAAAAAAAAACAAATACGTTGACGTTGCTTATCTTCTCAACTTTCGTAGCTCCCCTAAAGTTGCTTTTTGGTAAGCCCAATATTGGGATCAGGGATCAATATACGGATCGTCGGCTCCAGTTTAGGATCGCCATTTCCATCCACTCCTTCGTGTTCGGGAGTCCAAAGCAAGGTTATTTTGTTGTGTCGACTCAAAGTCTTGAGAGGTGAAAGGCAGGAGCGCAGCTTGGCTGTCTGAGCAAATGTAGAAGTAAATGTTGAAGTGAGCTTTCCCGAGCTTCAAGCTCTATAACATAGACTTCCGCCTAAAAATTGGAACGTAACGCACCAGCGGAAGATTGTGTTCCACTTCTGAGCCCATCACCCTAGCGCCTGTTTTATTACGCTTCCTGGATCCGTCGGTATACCAGACATAGGCCCGCTGCGGGAACTAGAGTCCTCTGTCTAATATCTGGCTTTTGATAATCCTTTTCGAAGGAAAATCTTTTGGCCATACATCCGTTTGTAAACGATATTTATAGTGAATGCCAGAAAATGTAACAACGAATTGGTAATCAAAACTTATTTTAATATTATTTCTTCAATTTAAAATACTTCGAAGAAATCGTTTTCCTATTTTTTCTATTTTTATCTTTCAATAAAGCTCGGTATGCAGATCAAACGGAAAGGGCAATGCTCATTCTTTATACAATTTTAGGTTCGACATGAATGGACATAAGAGATATATTAAATGATGCATTATGATACTCTGAACATATTTTATAAACAATGTTTATTTCAATTAACCAAAGGAAAGATTTGGCGATCGAAATTAACTTGCCCCCACCGTAAAAGTATGCAGAGAAAAAATCTCTTCTACGAATTGTAGTTGGTAATGAGTTGAGGCGAACAGTGAAACTCGTATGCCGATCGGACATAACCCTACCGAGTTAGAGCTGATCTAAGGTGCGAAAATCTAGTACCTCAGTTCGAATAAAAAAAAGGGAAATACTAAAAAAGTATGTATGGGGATGGCTATTTAAGCCTCGAAGAGGTGTGGGTACTCAAAGCTTTTCCCAGGTCCTAAGGAATTCGATTCTGTACTAGATTTTTCAAATTGTAGTAGATCAAACTTTGACCCCCCAAGCTTGCCCCGGCTTAATTGAAATAAACATTGTTAATAAAATATGCTTAGAGTATCATAATGCATCGTTTAAGACATCTCTCATGTCTGTTCATGTCGAGCTAAAAGTTGTATGAAAAGTGGGCATTGCCCTTTCGTTACGAAATAAATGCCTGGACATATAAATTGCTGCGTGAAATAGTCTTCATTCTTTATTCGCGCCATTTATATACGAGTAGGTGAATTCATTTTATTTCAGTTGAACTGCATACTTTCAAACGAAATCAAAAACGAAAATTTCCACAATTTTCGCTTACGTTTTTTTTTTTACTTATTTAGATTTTATATAGTAAATGAAACCATTGTTTGATCAGCTTACCGGGCTGAAGTCCAAAATCATAAGGGAAACAAGATTTCTATTGCTTCCAAAGATTAACAAAAGCTATACATATATGTAACTACCGACATTCGCGAGCAAGCTGGACTACAGAAAAAGTATTTGAGATTATGGCTCAATATTTCCGTTTCTTTCATACACCTCGGCACCTAATGTCAAGGGCGCACCGAGAGGGGGGACAAGCGGGACCGGTCCCCCTCCAGAATGTCAGTTTTCTGAACATAATTTACAAATTACGTGTCCGATAAAATAAAATAAAACCTTTTAATCTACAATAGCGGTCCTTAAGTGATCATATTTTTCCGACTCGTTAGGACTTGGGACACCTATGGACCCCCCCCCCCTCTAAAGCCAAATCCTGGGTGCGTTACTGCCTAATGTAGTTGATAAATTACTGACACCAGCTATTCCCGGGAATACATAACATTACATGACCATCTGTACCGGAAAAATTTTGAAAAAATTTAAGGTAACTCAAATTCGACAAACAAATTATTTGTCATTTACGTGACACACTTAAAAGCTGTGTTCTTTTGGTTAAAGCATAGAGAGAATAACCTAGGTACCCTGACTTTAATTCTTACAAAACGTTAAACCTGTCAAATTTTGCCCCGAAGTTTATCAAGTTCTATTTTGACATTTTGCAAGGATTCAAGTCATGACAATTTGATGATTTTCTCTATACTTTCAAAACCTTTTCTACTTTTATGCATCCTACAAGTCAATTCAATTCGCGATCTTCCGTGTTCTGCAGTGCACTGCACGGAACCAAATGAACACAGCTAATATGTTATAATTAAAAGGAAATGTTTAATTATGTTACCAGATTGAGTTAATTAAATCTAGCTAATACCTGTGATACACTTGGGGAAAATTTAATTGGGTAATTAAATTAGCCTACTTTTACTCCGTGTGTATCACCAAATACCCGAGTATTCTGACAAATACCCCAAAAAACAAGTGAGTAATTTCGGGGTATTCTATATCTTCAAAATTGATGCAATAATAATTGCAATTACGCTGATAACTGCGCCAACTAGTAGTCGCTAGAAATATAAAATTTGTGTAAGCACATATTCAGAGATAGACAGTGACAAAAAAAACCGAAGTGTAAATAAAAATGACAATTCGAAAATTATTATCTGCATCACCTGCTGACGCTTCGCTAGAAATTATGCAATTATACTTCCATACGAAACGTCAGGCATGTGCATTACCCCAATTTATGTGTATCAGGGGTTTCCAATTAACTAGGTAATTCAATTACCCTGAAACAAATACCCAATTATATTTACCCTAAATAAATGTTCTTAAAATGGGATTTTTTCAATTTTATATATATATTTTTTTTTAACTTAAATAAAACAGCCATGCGCATTTGTTCGCATTACAGACAGCGTCCTTCATGAAAGGGTAAAGGGTAATCTCTACTTTTATGTATATATATAATATGTTATAAAAAAATTTTAGACTTACCTTTTTAATTTTTTTTTTATGGCAAGGTTTTTGTAATTTTTAAATTTTATGTCGTAAAAGAATTTTTACTAAATCAATGACTTCATCATACTCCTTCTTTGTAAAATTCACTCGCTTTGCCATTACTCGTGATCTGAAGCACAAACGTCGACTGAAAATTCACTGAATGAAATTATAGTGGAAGATTTAATGCTAACTAATATCGTAGATTTCCTAATTGAGTGATAGATTTAAAAGAAAAATGTATATATGTATTTCCATATCTCACAACTAAGTAAATAAGTATGTAAATGCATAACAATTGCTTTATTCAGAAAAAAAGGTTAAAAAGATTAATTTTTAGCGTTCCGATTTTCCGAACCTCAAAATGAAAAAAAACGGAACTCTTATATTTAAGATCGCTCCTGCGATTAGTGCTGGGCGATGTTCATTGATGTTTTCAAAACATCGATGTTTCGGCTCCCGATGTTCGATATTTTTACATCGATGTCGAAGCACTAAAACATCGACGTACATCGATGTTAGGGAATTACATGCTTCTTATCGCAAAGGAATAAATGTATACTGTAAAAAGGAAATAAAAATTTATCTAGATTTGAACAAAGAAATATGTATATTTCAATAAAATTTTTGTGGTGAAACGGAAAGAGAAATAGTGAAGTGATTATTCATTTCATTTTCAAAGCATCGTTACAATTAATCATCATTAGTTCTTAGAATAATTTGGGCTTGGGGCAGAAAACATTGTTCGGTGGAACCAATCAAAATTTTTTTAAATAGTAGTTGGGAGGAAACAATCCGAGTGACCATACATCACACTGCCGTCACTGATTCAATGGAGACCAAGGAAGTTAGGCCGCAAGAGATCAATATAGGTATGTTTATTCTTTTAGTTACACGGCGAACATATTGTCCAACTTGGTGTGTCCACACACTGTCAAATATGGTGTCCAACATTAGAATAGGAATTCATTTCAGGAGCTCTAGAACTATTAATTGCTATCATTTCATCGTTAGACTTCACTCAACAATAACGAATGCGTTACAAGCATCGCCGTAAACGGTCCAATAAGATGTCAAACACGTATCCCCGCCACTAAAAATCAAACTAATTTGATTTTCGTCCAACCGCTTGACATACGTGTCAGACCACAAACAGGCCCACACACGGTCAAATCTGTGTGGTGGCCAACATGCGTAACCGTACATGAGCCCCTAAGAAAACGTCTGCCTCCTGCAACTTTTTTTTCATGCTCAACAAAGTTCAATTTATGTGCTAATAACATCCGCTTTGTGATTGCAAAAACATCGGAAGGAAGTTCAGAACATATACCGCTTCGTATTAATCCTTTAGATAATGGCAACGTCACCAACCTATATATCTTGGCTTATACGTCTTGCAGCAAAAATATTGTCCATTGTGGCCAAATGTCTGTTCTCTCAGGCAGGCGAGACTATAACTCAAATGAGGAACAGTTTGCAGGGAAAAAGCCTTTGCCGGTTATTGTTTCTTCAGTCTGTAGTTTTGAGACCTGTAACTTTTTATTTTTATTTAACTTATTTATGCGTTACTTTTAGGAAACTTTTAATTTAGAATTGATAATGAAATACTCTTTTTGTTTTTGTTATTTTTATTAAGTTATAAATAAGGACGAGAGTAAAAAAAATCTAAACTGAAAACCACAGCATTTTTTCTATGATTTACTAGTCAGACATTTGTTCATTAACATCGATGCGGTATGTACATCGATGTTATATGATCGATATTATCGCCACATCGATGTTCTTTGGGCGATGTCAACATCGATGTTCCGTTCCGATGTCCCAGCACTACCTGCGACAAATGTCTGTCACAGACTTTTTCTTTGAAAATGGCCTGACCATACATGTCAGTGGTCATGGATCGCTGATGATATTGAAATTGCTTAGTTACATTACCATGGTATCACTTTTCTATTTCTATAGCTTTCTCTTTTTTGCTTAAGTACGTAAGTTGGTTGAACTTCAATTAATAAGTACCATTCGAAATCTACCACATGGATTTTCCAAATGAATATACAGGGTGTTTCATAATTGGTGCACCTAGCTCAAGGGTTTGATAGCAACCGTTTTTGAGATATTCACGTTTTTATGATTCATATTTTCATTAATTTTTCTACTGACGATGGTAATCGCGCCTACTATTATGCAATTCCAAGCAAAATTAGCAAAATTAATGAAATTATGAATAATAGAAACGTGCATATCTAAAAAATGGCTGCATTTAGGCAGGTATATGTGCTAAGTCAAATTAAAGGTAACATTCCGGGGTTTCTAAATCTTGTAATAAAACTGTATAGTTATCATGCATTTTGGCGGGAAAATCGTTCAAATTTGAAAAAATTAGGAATTTTTTTCCAATTTTTTGATTTTGACGTCCTATTACTTCCGACGGAAGGTGATAGGAAGGCTGATTGGGCATTCATTGGAAAGCTTAGATGGTTTGCTATCATCTGAGATGAATCCTTGATAGCGTGTATATCAAGATAGTTACAGGGTGTAAAGTGGAAGAAGCGCTAAAAATCTTAAACCACCCTACCGCCGAAACGACGCGTCTTATCCTCCCTTCACCTTATAATTTTTTTCTTCTCTCCACATCAGCTATCTAACCCTTGAGCTAGGTGCACCAATTATGAAACACCCTGTATAGAATAGAAATAGATAACAATACAACATTTGTAATCTTTTCTCTGTCCCACATACCTCCTTTTAGGGATGGGAAAACAAAAATTGCTTAATTTTATTTCTTTAAAAATCGAGTTTAAGGAATATTTTATGTAATAGGAGACTAGCTTCCAATAAAAAAAAATATTTCGAGTGTATTTGGAATTGTTTGAACTTGTTATGTGAATTATGAATGATATTAAATCGAAAATGAAATTTGAAATTAAGATAATTGTGATACCCGTGCCAGCTAAATCGGTGCGATGTGAAAAAGAAAATGAAGCAGTCTATGTTATACACGTCCAGTGGACCTGAAGTACGAATTTGAAATTTGGCAGAATGTTAGATTTTTGGGACGCGCACACATTTCGACAGTCAAAGATTATGAAATATTTTGTATTAATTTCCTATGGGCGTGAGTTTGGCTCCCTCAAAGGAATTTTTTTTTTTTTGTATTTTGAGCGAAAACACCGTTGCCCCTTGAACTTTTTGGCTGAATTATTACTGATAAATTCAATAAAAAGTACCTACTTAAAAATAACAATAACAAACAATTTAATTGAAAATTCATTTAACATTGATTTAATTCGTTCTCGATACAATAAATAGATTTATAGTGCATTCAATTATAATTTCTTATTCCTAAAGTTATAATTGTTATTTCACATATTTTGCAGGTAATTAATTTAAAACTAGCAAAATATTTAATAAGGTCTAGGGAGCACTGAAAAATATCTCTGTTATAGTTGTTTATTAACTGTTTCGCATACATACAATACTTTTCACGGCCTTAACATTTAAGTTATTTCGTTTTTTACTCTTTGCATCATCCATAATTGAAAAAAAATACACGTTCAGCTGCAGCAATGCTATACTGCAAAGTAACTAAGATTCACATAAAATGCGCCAATTCTTTAAACATAAATGATGCTTACAATGCGTTTATTTCTCTGCCCATATTTTACCAAAATTTACCCTCATTAGAATTGACTTTCTCTTTAGAAAAAATTGCAAATGATCCTCTAGTGAATTTAATACATCTGTAGATTAATTAAAATTGATAGCTTTTACACTATCACACAAATTTACTTAAGCTAGGATGTGTTCGTAAGAAGTTAACTAATCGGAAATAATATTTTAGTGATAGTAATGGCAAATAGTCAGAGATTTCCTAACAGGATGGTAGAGTGGCAGATTTAAAATATTCACTTCAAATAGTGGTATATTTATGACTATATTTAGTCATAAAGCGGCAACCCTGGAGTCTAAATAAAAACAAAAATTGATTCCGAAGCATTAGAGTCGTCAGACGCGATGGAACCCATACCATCGTATTTCCTTCGTGTTTGATTACCCAGACAGAATCTAAGGTCTACAAATTGCGATTTAACGTGAATTTTTTTAATCCAATCGCCCAAAAACAATGAATATGAATTCTTCTCTGTTTTTATTTATTAACCCTAGAACGTGAACCGTGAGTAAATTTTACTCACTTTATTCTTGCAGACTCCACTGCTTTTCACGACATATATGTATGATCACAACGTCTCCACTTCGTAAGTGCATTGCCTGGAGCGTGATTGTCAGTTCAAGAGAGGGAGAGGTATAGAGCAGATCAGTCCTCTCATTCTCAATGGTCCTCTCCTCGTATACCTGGGAACCCATTTTTATTAACAATGGGATGAGCAAAGTTTGGTCTAGTAGATTTTGGAAATCTAGTACTGAATCGAATTCCTTAGGTCCTGAAAAGAATTTTGAGTACCCACACTCCTATACTCGGAGGCTTAAATAGTCATCCACATACTCACTTACTTTTTTAGCATTTCCTTCTTTTTCATTTGAACTAAGGTAAGGTACTAAGATTTTTTGCACCTTATGGGCTCTATCTAACTCGGTAGGGTTATGTCCGATCAAAAACGGGTTTCACTGTTCGCCTCAACTCATTACCAGCTACAATTCGTGGAAGAAATTTTTTCTTTCTCTGGATATTTTTAGAGTGGAGTAAGGAACCTCCGCCGAGTACTATCGGGTAGTAGTAGTAGTAGTTGTTTATAATTTTTTCGTGTGTAATATTTACTCAGGGTTACCAATAAGTGAATATTAAAACGGGCTAGCATTCTAGGGTTAAAGATGAAAGTTTTCTGGACTGAGTAGGGTCTTGTGACGAAAATTAGGTTCTCTACAAAAGTACTAAGCGCCAACAATTTGTTTAAAAAATTTTTTGCGTATGGTTTTTAATCATTAAAAAATAAAATAAAAGAAATCATATCAATTTTGATATAACCGTCTTCTTACTTTGATTGATTGTTTTACTTTTGTTGGTTTATCATTGAGAAATAGAATTTATAACAATTTTAAAGAGATTGCTGCTTGTGATAACAGTAATAAAATGTCGCCCACTTTCTTCGATACCAATCAGTGGCTTTCATTTTTATACCCTAGTTGAAATCTATGGTGTATACTAAGTGTGTCATTCCATTTGTAACACATTGAAATAATTCTGGTAGATCAAAATGAAACCTACGCATAATATTAAACAATATTTTCAGTTTTGCATGTCTTCTATCTGTGTATATATCTCTCCATCCGTCCTTTCGATATCTCGAGAATGGGTTTTCTTAGAAAGCTGAAATTTTGCACGCGAATTTTTAAAATAATTGTAGAAAATAGGACGAATCGGGTAACTCCTTCGTAGGGTTCCCATACAAAAATTTCATTTCTCACTATATATTTGGACACTGCCTGAGAACGAACTGAGCACTGAAATTTTGTACACAGCATTTTCATAACGTAAGTATAATTTATAAAATGAACTAAATCTGGCAACGCGCTTTTGATGTCGCCATACGAAACTTTTTCTCCTGTTCGACATAAATTAAATTTTTAGAGTGTTTTAAATTATTGTATATTTTACATTTTCAGATAATTTCTGCCGCTCTGCTGGTATGTGTGTCAGCTTACGGCCCCGGGGCATATGGAGGTGGATATGGTGGTGGGGGTTATGGAGGTGGGGGCTATGGAGGTGGGGGTAACAACATCGGATCTGGAGGCGGCGGTCACGGTGGAACACCTGGAGGAGGTCACGGTGGTGCACCCGGAGGAGGTCACGGTGGTGCACCCGGAGGAGGTCACGGTGGTACGCCGGGAGGAGGTCACGGTGGTGCACCTGGAGGAGGATACGGTGGTGCACCTGGAGGAGGATACGGTGGTGCACCTGGAGGAGGATACGGTGGTGGTCCTGGTGTTAACTATGGAGGGGGTCAAGGTGGTGGCCATGGTGTAGGTTATCCAGGACAAGTCGGATATTTAGGTGGTGGAGGTCATGGCAATCAAGGAGGATTGGGTGATGGAGGTCACGGCAATCAAGGACATAGACAAGGTGGTTATGGTGGAGGTCAAGGTGGTTTTGGAGCAGGCCAAGGAGGTTATGGTGGTGATCATGGTGGTGCGCATGGTGGTGGTGGTTATGGGGGTGGTGGTCCTAGTGGCGGTTACGGAGGAACTGACAGAGGTAGATATTGTAAAACATAAACGATATTTAAATAAAATTTTATTTTATAGGACACAACACCCGCTACTGAAGGCATTACATAAGATAAAAACTTGATCTTGTCACTGTCTTATAAAGTATTTTTGTGATTTAAAAATAGAACAGAAAGGATTGTTAGCCTTATTTATTTTATACTCTTCTGTGTTGGATTTTACTAAATATTGGAAAACTTCAATAAAATCAGATAAACAATAAAATTTAAATTTTATGTTCTTTTCAAAAATATATTTATAAAACAAATTAACTGGCATTTAAAACATTCTTTTGTGCACAATTTCTTCCCAGTATTCGAAGCAGAATTTCTTCTTTTCAATAACCTTGTATATAGCTTTTCAAAAAGTGAATGTAGACGACTTGTGAATGGGTGTTCAATCCCATCATGTAATTAGAGACTTGCAATAGGAGAAAAATCAATAGTTTATGAAATATCTTAATAGTTTCACTGGTTGTTCGTTATTTTAGTAGTCCCACATTTTCGATTCATAGCATATAGTTAACCGCGCAGTAAAAATTTTATACTTGCATAAATGTGTAGCTCTTTCTTAGATAAGAAGTTGTTCCATACAACATTCATACTGGGCTTTACTTTTGCCCACTGTACATTGAGATGCGTTTGGAAAGACAATTTTGAAGTTAAAAGTCCTAGATATTTTACGTTTTAATAACTCAAATATCCTTACCGTTGTCATTGCTCCTGTGAAAATCTTCTACCCCCACCCCAGTTAAATATCATTATATTTGACTTTAAAAGATTAACTGTCTGATTTTAAAGTTTGTGATAATTTTAAAGATTACAAATCATTGTACCCAGAACATTCGCCTCTTCTACAAATAGTACTACGTCTTTCTCGTACATTAACAACCTGACGTTTAAGTCATCAAAGAAAATGCCACCTTCTAGTTTGTCGTGCAGATCATTCAGATAAAGGGCAAAAAGAAAAGGGCTGACTAGCCATCCTTAATGGACACCATTACTCGCTTCGAAAAAGTATGAGATCTGTTCATCGTTCCAAGCCATCAGATTCGTTATATGCATTGAAATACTAAAAATTTTGCAGTTCTATGAATTAATTTATGAATTTCTTGATCTTGTAAATTGAATGTAAATTTTTACAAATATAAATTTTGATAAATCATATATATAAAAATATTTCCTATTGCTATTCTTTACCAATTTTTTCCAAACCCCCTCCATGAAGAATTCTGGTCAGGGAGAATGGTAGATGGCAGCAGTTCCGTTTTGTATGCTTTAAAGTAACCCAGACATTTTTATGTGAAGGCTTGGAACACTGCTACATTTTTTTTCAGGCTCCTTATAAAAGGCGGCAAAGAACTTTAACTCTGCTCATTATGAGTAAATTAAGAAATCTGACGTAATGCCATCAACAATTATGATTGCAGACAAGTAAGTCTTTCACCATCAATAAGTCTTTAATGGGTCACACTTTTCCGAGCTTTTTAACAACCAATTTGAAAACCGAACAACATTAATTTCGAAATTCACAGCTAGTACCACTTTGCTGAACGCAGATAGGCTTTAGCTAGGTAAGCCTTTGAAAGATTTAAAAATTGTTTTCTTTCTTATAAGAATTTCATATAAAGAACTCAAAATAAATATTGATAAAAATTTTTCTGCCAGAATCTTTCAAGATGGAATTATTATAGAGACTCCCGAAGATCATTTTCCCTTTCAAATTCTTACCTTTTTTGGTCTTTTTGAGTCTCAGTCTGCCAGGCAGACTCTTACGCGGATTTGCCCATCCTGACTTGCAGCATATTGGATCGCAATATAATCCGCATCGTTCTTTTGCAGATTGCCTCTCCCGATTGATTATTTCATATTGAATCGCAATACAATTCGCATCATTCTTATTCTTCTGCAGATTGACTCTCCAGATTGGTTGTGTTAACGGAAACACATAAAAGCATACATCAGAATAAATTGCAGGCCAACAGTGCAGTTGACGTTAGAGTCAATCAGCGTTGCAGCAATGTCATCGTGTAAAAGGCAATCAAACCGGTTGTCATTGTGTGGCCTGCCTAAGTACATTACTCGGACAATCTGGAACAACGTGATACCCCTTGGTTGGTCTTGCCTTGTAGGGCAAACAGTAGAGTAAAGTAGTCATTGGGACAACCTGGGCTTGATGTATTTTGGATCTTTACTGCTGAGAGCACACATCTTATCCCAAAAATTTACATTTACATATTGTTTCCTGTGCCCGAGACTACCCACAGTTTACCAGTGGAAGCATGGAAACGTACAGACCGAAGGGACTGAATCTACCGCATAGAAGTGTGGTCGTGCACCACCATAACTAATTTAGGAACTCAGAACTGCTTCGGAAACCCGAAACAACACACAGAACTGCACGCAATCTACCAAGAACTGCTGTAGATGCCATAGCAACTCATTGAACTGCAACTTATATTCCCGAAGGTCTGGTTTTACTGCCCGTCTCAACTCTGATCGGGTTGTTGCATACATAACTAACTTCGAAAATTAGTGAGGTAGAATATAAAGAGTACACTCTGGTTCGATTCCTAGATATCGAGGGGTGCTTCAATAATGTAAAGACGTTATACTGATATAACTGAGGGCAGGAGAGTGGGAGTTAATAAGAGTCTACATGACTGGATCAACTGCATGCATCTCAACATAAAGATTAACTCAAGCTCAAAGGAAGTGGTGCTGAGAAGAGCAGTCTACAAGGTTACACTGCAGAGGAATGCTATCACCACTCCTGTAACTACTAGTGATGATATCCTTATAAAGTTAGAAAGAGAAGGATTTTGAATGGTTCCTTCGCATGACATATGTATTCTGGTAACCGGCAAACTATTATTGGTGAAAGGCGCAATAATGCACTGCTTAATCCGGATAATTGAGCTAATAATAGTTAACTGAGTGTAAGCCCCTCGAAGACAAAACTAGCACTTTTGACGAGAAAAGTCAGGAGCAAAGTCACAGACTTCCTTGTTGGGGGAGAGAATCTTACTCTCTTCCATGAAGCAAACTATCAGGGAGTCTTACTTGATTCCAAGCTAAGCTGGAAAGTTAATATAGAAGACGTATCAGGAAAGCCAGTGTAGCCTTCTATACGTTCAAGAAAACTTTTGGTGGGAACAGATGCGTATAATGGATGTACCTTGCCATAGTTCAGCTGATCCTCTGCTAAAGTCCACGGTCTGATGAACGAACGGCATTGACGAGAAAATGTGTCTTGGATGTGCTGTGCTTGATTTATTGCCGCAAGATGTCGCCTGCAGGAGAGAGCTATCGGGCATTCGAATTTACTCCAGATGATAGACTGTAGTGATGCAGGAGAAAACCAAATACCTCCCCTAACATTTGATGGGCTGTCAATGCAATGATACCCACCAGGTTCTTTTGCCACTTAACTCTCCACTCGGAATTCTGTAACTCGTGGAATTTGTATTGAGATTTAAAAAACTCTCTATTCAACTCGGCAAAACTCTCGGAGGTGTTAGTTGTGGAGAAGTAAGAAAAATATTTCTCACCTGACAGTATTCATTGCTTTTATTGTCCTTTGCGAAGGTACCAATGTACCTAGGATTTTCAAATTAATTTATGGGTTCACTGCATATCCTGGCTATGTTTACAAAAACAAATTATGGAATTCCTTGCAACACTTACAGAGAAATCAGGAGTTTTGTGTCTCAAGGTACCCGCTAAAAATTGTAATTCACGCGAATATGGTCAATTTGGTCGTCTTTTAGTACAGAAGAGATGCTAGAAGAATTTTAAATATGCACGTTAAAGCTTGTATGTAGGATGAAATCGCATCTACATTTTGTCCCCTAATTAGATATGTAATTACTTTTTGACTCCGGTAAATAGTTTTGGAGATAACTGCAAAAGAAGTGATTCAGTCCTTCTTAAGATGAGAAAATGGCCGTTTTCTGGTACAAAAACTCAACTCATCATTATGAAGAACTGGTAAGTCGTGGAAATTCACTTTCTATGAGAAAAATGTTCATAACAGAGCACTAATGGATGTGAAAGAAAGAACGGAAAAAATATATGCAAAATATAGGAACTGGGGTGTATATGACCCACATGCAAAAAATCCGTCTTTCGGCTGTAAAAAGTCAGTTATGAAGTTAAAATGATCAAAGAAAAAACTACGCCACTCGATTACCCGTTTCTCCCTCTTTAATTTGATACCAAACATGACGTATTTTGGACAACCCCCAATGGGGGTGGTACGACCCCCCATCCCCAAAAGCCCCACCCTAAGAAATTGTTAACCTTAATTTTTGTACTCTAGACCCTAAAACCATAGGAAAAAACCGCAATGCCCTACGACCCTCGCACACAGAGCTATCCGTCTTTCAATATTTCGATACTTCTCACGTTTTCTTTAACTCCTCAAGTATGTTAGAGAATCTCGAATGGAGAGTTAGGGAGTTTTAACCGCGGGAAAACGAAAATTCTCATCTCCCAAACTCCCAAACTCTCCGAGTTAGTGAATCCGGCCCCAGGAGTGACTGGGATGGGAAGGAGATGGTGGTAAAATACGACATTCTTATTTTTACGATGAGACAATGGATGAGTTGGTCAAAAAGGGCTCTGAAATAGTGGATGGCTCTGCAGCACTAGCTTATGTGAGGATCGGAGCTCTAAAAGAGAAGATCATCAGGGGTGCCCGTGAAAAGACAAGCCTCCGGTTGGTCAACAAAGAAACCTGCCATATTGCGAGTCAATTATTGCCTGAATATGGTAGTAAAACTAACACCGGAAATCTAAAACGGGTCATTAGTTGTCATTGGGTCATAGGAGACCATGCTAGTAGACTGGAAATAGCGGCGAACAATTTCGGTAGGATTCGGTTGACATCGAATTTATCCAACACGTATTTTGCGAGTACCATGCTCTGATGAATAAAAGTGGTAGACTATTTGCTATCCTGAGGTTAATAAGGAAAGCTGATTGGATTCAGGGCGGTTTTAAAAAGTGTATCCCATGAAGTTCATTGCTACTTTCCTAAATTTTCCATATTCAAAGATTCAATTAAAAGCAAAAACACAAACAGACCACCAAATGCAATTTCTTTATATTTAAATTGATTTATTTTACACGGATTTTAATTAGTTCCTTCTGCAGCACACATATTTTTCATAATAATTATCTTTTCGTCAGTTATCGTAGCACCACATCAAAGATTTGACTTTCCATATTTTGCCGACTACTATTGATGTTTTTACACCAGATACAGATACAGAGTTAAAATATTAAATCCTTATCCACTTAATTATTAATTTTCATTCAACGGACCCGGGTATACACATATGTACATAATGTATCTTGTAGGTCAATATCCATTTCATGGGAATTGCAATAAAATCTTCGCCTCGATAATTTCACCAGTTCAAGAAAATCGACTTAAATAATCACGAATCCAACCACAAACACCTGGCAACTAAAAAAAACTAGACCGCAAATACATTGTCAAAAATATCAATGTTAAAGGAAATGACCCCAGCCCCAATCATATCAAAACTATTGCAAAAAAAATGTCTCAATCTTTATGCGTAGAAATCAGATTGACCAGGATTTTCTTAAAAACTTTAATTTGCATAACGTGTGCATTTATGGTCTCGTATTTCATATACATAAGAACATGAGTGCATCTGGAATATTTACTTGTTGCCAGAGTCAAGGGCAAAGAAAACAAATCACACTGACCAAGAACTTATACCTGTCCAACCAAGTCCAAGACAAAAAACATATGCCGGATTTATTAAATTCTCCATGAGGTTTTATTTGTCTGGTAAAAAGACATAACCATGGATGGGATAGAGGAGGAAAAACCTTCTCAAGAAATGTGCAAATATTACGTCTCCTTACCTTACCCTACGACTACGAGATACTTGGCGGGTGATTAAATCTTGATACATACCTACAAGCTAAAAATGAAAAACGTGTTTTATGCGTGCATTAAAGAGCTTCAAGTGCACTTTTAACTTGAATTGATGCCCACGGCAATTCTACAGGTGAACAATCTTTAATAGCGTTCTTCATCCTCATACGAATTCTCTGTTTATCTCTTCAAATCTAAATTATATTTCATGTTGCATTAATCACACCTGCTGAGCTATAAATTCCACGATAATGATTTTAGGTATTCCCCCGGTACTATTGACTTAAGTAAGTAAATGTTGTTGTGTGCCTGGTTATTACAGTAAATAAGAGAAATAGATTTATGTTGACAGCATTTATTAGCAGTTTTTGTAAAGTTTTTGGCATTTTATAAACTTTTCGTAAATTTATCATGCATGGAATTGCATTTGAATCGGCTTTTATATATATATGACAAAAATTGGAGACCCTCGGGTAAGTCTAGGGCATCTGG
The DNA here is from genome assembly GCA_963930735.1 of Dioctria linearis. Classification (NCBI taxonomy): domain Eukaryota; kingdom Metazoa; phylum Arthropoda; class Insecta; order Diptera; family Asilidae; genus Dioctria; species Dioctria linearis. The sequence goes on along the minus strand of OZ005740.1, from coordinate 304,218,690 downwards.
CAATGCTGTTGAACAAATTACATGTGATTATATTGATACTTATGGTCCGGTATGATGATCAAACGAAAATGTCATTTCTTATATAAAATGTATAGCCTAGCATGGAGTTCGAGTAAAATGTGACATTTCCATAAAAATGTTAGCGCTGGTAAAATCGCAAGCAAAAATTTTACTGATAATTTTACTAGTGCAGTACGGAGTTACTGGTAAAAAGTGAATATTTCTCTATTTTAAGATAGATGGCGGTTTGTATGTGTCATTTTACTGAACATTTTAATGCTCTGAGCATTAAAATGCTATTAAAATTTTGACATTTACTGTTTCTATTGCTTTTGTTTTTAATTATTAATTGAAAGATTTAATTTCTTCTGGCAATTTTCAGATTAATTACTCCATTTGTAATTGTAAAGCCTAGTACGGAGTTCAGGTAAAAGGTGACGTTTCCATACAAATTTTAACGCTGGTAAAATCCAAAGAAAAAATTTTACTGAAGTCCTTACTAGTCCAGTACGGAGATCACTGGTAAACAGTGCAATTTTTTCTATTATAAGGTAGACGGCGTTTTGTTGGTCTCCACTTATTTTACTGACCTTTTTAATGCGCGGAGCATTAAAATGCTGGTAAAACTTTGACATTTCTTCGATTATTCACAAAGAGAGTTTATTTAGTTTTTCCCGTGGATTTCCTTGACGACGATACACACTTAAACCTGCCGCAGTAACAAATTCGTCGTCGATATGATGATCTATATCCTTTATAAATAATAATTACTTAACATTTTTAAAAATATTTCCGATTAATTCTGATTTCAACAACTGTCACTTCGTTTTCTCCACATAAAACTTACGTCAACTTTTTACCTGCGTTAAAATGCTATTTTTTGGAGACCGCGTTAAATTTTACCAATACGCGAACTCCATACTAGGCTTTACTGGTAAAAAGTGAATATTTCTCTATTTTAAGATAGATGGCGGTTTGTTTGTATGTGCCATTCTACTGAACATTTTAATGCTCGACACATTAAAATGCTGTTAAAAGTTTGACATTTACTGTTTCTATGGTTTTTTTTTAGTTTACTCAAGGATTTAATTTCTCTTCACAATTTTCAGATTATTTTTGTTAATTTATTGAAGGATTTAATTTCTTCTGCTAACTTTCAGATTTATTAACTCCATTTTTAATTGTAAAGCCTAGTACGGAATTCAGATAAAAGGTGACGTTTCCATACGAATTTTACTGCTGGTAAAATTCAAAGCAAAAATTTTAATGAAGTCTTTACTAGTCTAGTTCGAAGTTCACTGGTAAAGAGTGCCATTTTTTCTAATATAGTTTAGATGGCATTTTGTTGGTCTCCACTTATTTTATTGATCTTTTTAATGTGCGGAGAATTAAAATGCTGGTAAAACTTTGATATTTTTTTGATTGTTCACAAAGAGATTTTATTTTGTTTTCCCCTAGATTTCCTTGACGACATTACATACTTAGACCTGCCGCAGCAACAATCTCGTCATCGATATGATTACTTATATCCTTTTTAAATAATAATCTCTTAACATTTTTAAAAATATTTACGATTAATTTTGATTTTAACAGTTCCACCTACTTATGTCAACTTTTTACCAGTGTTAAAATGCTATTTTTGGAGACCGCGTTAAATTTTACCAATACCCGAACTCCATACTAGGCTTAAATTGTAAAAACGTTTATCTAAATTTTATAAACAGCCATAAAATTTTTAAACATCTCACTTTGTTTTCTCCAAATTAGCATACGTCAACATTTTACCAGCGATTTTAATGTGAAATATTTGGAGACCGCGTAAAATTTTACTTTACCCGAACTCGATACTAGCCTTATGTAAAAAAAACATTGCGAAAATCCTATGAAAATTTTGGCGTTTGATTTGGTTTGGCAGTATATGCGGTTCTATTGAATGAAAATGATTTTATCTACTCGTATATAGATGGCGCCAATAAACAGTGGAGAATATTTCAGATCGCCTTGGCAATCTTTGAATTGCTTTTCCTCATTTTGGTTTTTTTCTGTTGTAAAAATTTTCAATAAAATTTCAGATCGCCTTGGCAATCTTTGAATTGGTTTTCCTCATTTTGGTTTTTTTCTGTAGTAAAAATTTTCAATAAAATTTGGAATATATTTAAAAAAATTCGTTTAATAAGTAATAAGCCGCGTTAAAACTTAGTCAAGCCAAGAAAGATGATTAGATATAGTAGATCCTAGACTAACATTTATAAACATATTACTTAAAAATAATAATTTGTACGAATGTAATAAAGTGGTAGCTTTAGTTATATTTGATGATAAGAACTATAAAAATAGCTGGCCATATAATATATGTTCTCCCGTTATTCAATTTCCATCATTGCGCTGCGTTTACTAACACTAAAGGACTATTGAAATGTACATTTAAGTCTTACATAACGAATCGGCCTATAGATTTTCGTCCTTTTACGTAAGAATTCACTCTATAAAACGACATTTTTTCCATTAATTCTTAAATAACTCATGCACTACTAATGATGCTCCAATTATTATTTCAATAACCTCTTTACTTATATCAATTTTTTGAGCAACAATAATAAAATAATCTGTCATTTAGTGAGCTGTCATTAAGACAGCCCTCTTTTACATTCTTCACTTTTCTTCATAAATTTTTTCCATGACGAGTTTTATGCCTAAAAGTAAAATTAAATTTTCATTTGATCTGAATACCGGACTTAAAGATCTAAAAGTGTTTATAACAATTGTTTCGCCATAATTATTTGAACGTACTCAACATAAAATCAGTATATTATCATAGTTCAATTGAAAACTTTCCATGAAAATGGTGACATCATGCTGTATTCTGATTATTTTTTCCTGAATTTAGGAAACATAACTTCAAACGAGGAAATTATCTCGCAAAACTGTTAACCCAATTTTTGGGAAATAACTAAAAAATTAAATATAGAGTGCCTAGCCATGAGGCGATTTTCAGTAGAAACATTCAACCGATGCACTATCTTTGTTCGATTATTTTGAATATTGTATGCTTTCTATGTTGTATCTAATTATATTATACGGAGCGCATAGGGTTATTTTTAGTGGTCATCCTTCTGCTGGAGTTAACAGTACTTCTTATGTTCCGCAAGGTTGTCGCCTTAGTCCTTTGGTATTTGTTATTAACATCAAAATCAATAATGCTAGTAGAGCAAAATGTGTTGGACAACCACGTATAATATTAAAAGTTATTTTGTTTTTTAGATGTCCATCTGTCTATCCGTCCTCACGATAATTCGAAAACACGTTTACTTAGAGGGCTGAAAATTTGCACACGGTCTTTTTAAAAAAAAAATAATAAATTTAAGATCGAAAATGGGATAAATCGGGCATTTGCTTAGTAAAATTGACATACAAAAATGTCGTTTTCACTATATATTTGAGAACCGCCCAAGAATGCGTTGACGTAGAGAGCTGAAATTCATCACATGGTCTCCTCATAGCAATAGTAAATTAAAAATTTCAAAAACGGACTAAATTGGGCAAGACTTCTTAATATTACCATAGAAAAGTTTGGTTTTTCGCTGCCTGAGAACTCGTCGACGAGGTGAGCTCAAATTTTGTACACAGCGTTTTCATTAAATTCAAAAATGACCCAAATCGGGCAACCCTTTCTTGGTGTTGCCATACAACACTGTGGTTTTTAACAATGTATATATTTTCGCACTGCCTGAGAACGCGTCGACGTAGAGAGCTGAAATTTGGTGCGTGGTATTTTCATAGCAATAATAAAAACAAATTCTAGAATAAACTAAATCGGTGTTGCCATACAAAGCTTTTATTTTAACTTTGTTAAGCTTTTATTTTCATCTATAATATTATTAGCCTTAGACTAATTATAACTTTTTCTTGTCGAATTTCTTTCTGAATTTTATTTATTTTGATTTTTTTTTTAATTTTTAGTTACATAGGGCTAATATAAGCTAATATTATTACTAACTTTATTATTTTGTTTTTTTTCCAACGTACACTTTTACTTTTATTTTTTGCGTGTATTATATCATCTACTTCTCTTATTTTTTGCTGTTTTTCGTGTAAGTAATTTTTTAAGGTAGGTTGTACATATGTAAATAGATTTTTGTCTGTGTATATAACCTAAATAAATAAAAATACCCAAGTCACGTAGTTTATTAACTTTAGGAAGTAAAAACCTTAGGATTTAGTCAACATTGGAAGGAATACGCTTACAAAAGAAAAAAGTTAGGTTAGACTTAGCAATATGTATGTGAACTTTCTCCATTCAAAATGGTAATGCAATTTAACACAATTGAATGAAATGCAAATTATAAGACCTATACAGTTTTAAATCGTCCGTCTAGATTATCAAATCAGAGATAGTAAGTACACAGAAAACGTAATTTATGAATAAGATGAAGAGAATGTTTTCTATGTGGCTATACTTTGCGGAACACCAGACTAAGCCACTATTTATTTAAATAGAACAACCAACAACCAATTTGAAAAATCTAAAGATCGTAATTAAAATTACAAAAATGAGTGCGGATACTGGTCATCAAAAGTCTTACTAAAGTATGTATTAATACAGACCATAAGAGCTCCACTACAATGAAAATGCATAGAAATTCACATAAAGAAGCTTCACATAGTTTGTTAATATAGGATAATTTAACAATGGGACGATAGTTGGTAACAAATTACCTTTTACCGGACATAAAACTTGGTGCAATAAAAACGATTTTTTCCATAACTTTGGAAATTTACTGAGTCGTAAATTAAATAAAAATGTTAACGGGTAGAAAAGAGTTCCACTGCACTACTTTAGGACAATGTGTAGTCGCTCCTCAAGTAGATAGTAGCATAGATGACACAAGAACTAGCTATCGTATGGCATACCAGAGCAGAGTATACAAATTGTGAAATGGGTAGTGCATTCTGGAATGGACCATTACATGCAAATGTTTTTATAATAGCAGTTTTCTATACATTTGATCGACTTCCTCAACACTTCATATACGAAAAAATATGAATCACGCGACGTATACATCAATCAAATGTTGTGGTCCATTCCGGAATGGACGACCTAGCCATATAAATTTTGTATACTCTTTTGGTAGAGGAATGCGACATCTAGTTCTTGTGCCTTCTATGATAATACACTTCAAGTCCTCAACAGACTTCTGATCGATAATAAAGCAAGAAATATTAACTTTACGAAAGTGTAGTTAATTAATCAAAATAAACGAAATCTATTTGAGTGTCATAAGATAAAAATGATTCACTAAAATAATAATCAGTGAAGAAATTAGAAATTACAGAAGAATTATGATTAGAATCTCGTCATTAAAAGCTAATAGCAATTGTGGAATACTTTTGAATTTCTTGCTACTATTAAAACAAAACACCAAAATTGTTTAGGATCAATCAAATCTGATTGCATTTTTCTTCTTATACAGCTGTGTACTCATAGACATGGAAGAAAAAAATATAAAATTATTTTTAACACGCTAATTTATAAAATATATATAATACATATAATATAGGTATATATAAATTAAGTTAAGCCATTCATTTTCTGCGCCGGTATTTCAGTCTTCAAAAGATTTTTTTCGAATATACTCTCCAAATAACTAGGTATTTCAGGAATTACATTTCTATACTATATGTTGCACTCGGTTATTTTATTATCTTTATTAAAATTATAACTCCATCCAGATAAAATATTTTCATATCATATCTAGAAAATATATGTGCGCACTACAAATTATTTTAATCTTTGAGAACTTTAACACCTTGATGCATTTCTATTGTGCATGAAGTGATAATTTAAATATTTAAAGCGCATGTTGCAACACTTAACGTATTTGTCATTGCTGTTTAATCTAGACCAGGTGTAATAATCAAAGCGAATAACAATCACAAAATCTATGAAGAATATTTCAATTTAAAAAAAAAAATATTTATTTCGTAATCCATAATATACTACACATAGTAAAACCTATATAAAAATATAAATTCTCAATTTATCCCCAATATTTATAATATCGTTTTCCCCAGCCTCCACCATGACCACCCCATCCTCCGCCATATCCTCGACCCCAACCACCATATCCACCTAATCCGTGTCCATAGCCACCATAACCACCCCAGCCTCCATATCCTCGTCCATGTCCATAACCACCACCCCATCCCCAGCCACCCCATGCAGATTCTGCACCTTTAAGACTTTCTTCATCTTCATCAGCCGATGTTCCAGCGGGCAAATCAACTTGATCGGTTTCCCGAAGTGCATCACCACCTCCTTCATTTGCGATCGGCTATACATACATACATACATCAAGAAAATTTCATTAATTCAAATCATGAACGAAATGCAATTTAGTGCACACATACTCCTTCTTTTGCAACAACAACAAGATCCGCTTGAGATGCTTCATCAGCCGGATAAGCATAAGCAAACGCCACAAGGACAAGGAACATCGTGCATAACTAGAATCAATTCACAATCAGAACACGCACCAAAATTAAATTAATTTTTATAAATTCTCCATCACAACTCTACCTTCACTATCATGTTGACGTTTCGTCGGGCAACTAGTTACTCCTACACCGCAATTCAATTAACACAAAAATTACTTCAAACTTTAAACTCTGAATTTTATAAAGTCAGCACGAATCACACTTCGCACTTAGTTAAGCCGGTAATCCGTTTGTTAGTCAGATAACTTCTGCTTGTAAACTGATTCTGGACATGGTGTGAATACCGCTTTTATACCTGCACTTGTATCTCTTTGCTATACTCTGACCGCATATACGAATAAGCATTGAGAGGAGATATGTCACCTGGAGACGCAAGATTTCCGAAGGTCACTCTGGACTATAACAATAAAAAGGTATAGTTGAGTGTACAACTACAAAAACGGGGGGGATCCACCACGCCCATATAAGTTCTTACCACAACCAGAATGCCATCTTCACTTAAAATATTAACAATCAGCGAAATGCTGACGGAAGCCTTTTTACAGGTAACAACTTGAGCTCTGATATTCTCAAGATCATGGACACACTTGTGGTGGTGGACAATAAAACCAAATGTGGAACATTTGTCTTACCTTCATTGGTTTTCTTAGATCTGATCGCTTTTAATGGAGATTCTCGTAAAGGGAATATTTCACTACTCAGTACTTAGTCATTCATTAGCACTTAAATTAATGTGTTTGATTAACATAGTACCTATATATCCACTGAAATTTTCACATTTGTTTTTTGTTTTTTGTTTTTATTCTTAAAAGCTAATCAATCACCCTTTGACGTCGTAGGTTTTTGAATTAAGTTCTTCTGCGCACACTCAGAAATTTAAGTATGAATAACACAAATAACCTGCGCGAAGTGTTTATTTAATTTTCTCAGGTTCAATAAATAAATTTCGTATAAAGTCACTGCATTACCCCCATACATATGCATGAAATATAAACAGCGCATTTCTGGAATTCAACATTTCAAGGTACGTCATTTTTTGTAAAATAATGCAGATTCAGTACGAAATCGTTTTCTTTTGATATTTATCAGATACTTACTTGCCAAGTATACAAATATTAAAAGTTTTAAATTTATAGAATGCAGTTGGAAGGCAATTTGAATCTGTTAGAAGTAAGTGGATACCTATGAATGTTAAAAGCTGAAAGGGAGAAAAAAAAAGCAAGCTAGAAAAAGGTGTGAATAGAAAGCACATGCAAGAGTAAAAATATACAAAATTGTTCGAAGAACTGCTGAAAATGTTTTCGACAGGTATCGCTCTAATCCAAGACTTGTCAGAACCGAGGGGATGTCCTTCTGTTGTGATAGGAGATTACGTCGATTAGTCGGGGTTGAATCAACAAGACCAGTTGTTGCTCTCAGACTATATAGAGAGATATGACCATAGCCAAGATTCCATGCTGTATCGTCTACGCTTTCTATTGGAATTGGAGAAGTGGTGCTTAATCCTAAACCAATCCAATTTGAATTTGGAGTCCGAACTTCCCCTTGGGGTTGACGTTCAATTGCTTTCATGCCAATAACTCGTTTCATATCAAAATCGAATGCATGTGGTTGTAGCGTTATATCGAAATGAGGAGTAGGCCTATATTCACTATTTCCACAAGCACCTGCCATATTATACATTCCACTGTCACTCATCCTGCGAGTACTTTTACTGTTCGACGAATATGCTGAATCAGGAGAGTAGTGTCCTCTGGATGGTGCCGGTGTAGAGCTGTTGTTATTGTTGTTGTTGTTGGTGCCATTGCTGTTGTTATTACATGGCGGATAAAGCTGGTCCAGAGAATTTGCACTGCTGCTGAAACTATGGTAGCCACTAGTATTTCCAATACTATTTCGCGGTGATAAGCTCTGCCTATAAGTGGCGGCTGTGGCTGCACCGTTAAGTAATTATTGTTATTAATTTGCTGAGCTGAATAGAAATTCTGCTGTTGGATGTACTTTGTGGCACAGACACCAATCGGGGAGCCTTGATTTTTATGATATGGACTCGTATTATTATTATTATAAGGCGATGTATAATTTGATGGTGTCAAAAGAAAGCTAGGCGTAAGAAGACTATCCGAATAATTTGACAGTAAAGAAGTTAGATTCCGACGAAATACTGTCTCCAGTTCTTGGTCCTTTGGAGAGAAATATGTTCCAGGAATTTCCGGTTTTACCAATGTCATAGACAATTTCAATATTTCATGTCGGGCTTCATAAATTTTGTCAATAAATTTCTACACTCCTTTTACGACAACTGCTATTGTACTTTGTCGTTGCTTTTGTCGCAATGAAATGAAAACTCCATATTTTTGGCTTAGGTTTACAATATCTGAGGTATCCCCTTGACTGTCTGGATAATCAAATACATATTAAGGCGATTGGGAGATTTCTTATAAGTTGCTGTCGAGCCTTGTAAACAACATCAATTGTTCCAGTAATTGTTACTTGAGATTTCTTAATTGATTTTATGTTCATATCATTAACGTCAGGGAAAATTATTTTTGTTTTAGTCCTTGAGTCCCTGAAGTTCATGTTGTTCCTTCCCTTTACGACCTCATGATGCTGCGATGAAATTTTCAATTGCATGTGAACATGAATTTGGCTCGCTATACTTTCACATGTAAAATTTATAAGAAGTTGAGTGGTTTCTTGCACTCTTACCGCTTCCTTCTCGGATCCTTTAACAAGAACGAGGGAAGAATGCAATTTCGGTTTAGTTGAAAAAATGACCTGAACATTGTACTTAACTTCCACCTCTTTAATATACGGAGTATCATGATCTGGTACAGGGCGTCCAGGTGCCATAATCGGCAATTCAAATGAGATTAGAAGTGGAGTAGAGGACCGTACCAGCGATCTAGCTGTTTCCACTCCTTCGAGGCTACCGCATAGGGACACCTAATTGCTTTTCTCCGTTGGATTCGAACGATTCGAATCGGGAAAGTGGATGTGGGTAGAAGACTTCTCCATAATGCGCGTAATGTTGTTAGCCCCGCGTCCTATTATATACGAGTGGTCCGTGGAAGAAACCCTTGTGCCCCGAGAATCCAAACTGGCCAAAATTCGCTTCTTTGCCAAAGCTACATCTTCTGGTTTCCCAACTATACGGACATGCGGGTCCTTTTTAGTTTTTGCGCCAATTTTAAGACGATAAGGTCAGCTGATATAAGTCGAAATAGTTTTCATGACATTGTCAAAAAAATATTCTGCACTGTTTGAACCTTCGGTGACGCTTTGAGTTTCAATCATATTTTCCAATTTCCGTCGATCAACTTTGAATCTCTCCGTTAGAAGATCATCAGGATTTGTTACACCAAGTTTCATTGCAATCATTTGAATATCACTCCAATCGCTGTCCACTGATAAAATTTCACTTGGAGTTTCACTCGACGGACCACTCGGAGCAAAGGGGATTTTATTGAATGGCGTTGTACAAGAGGTCATCATTATAAAGTTATTGCAACCTAATTCAGTTTTTAACTTATGCCGATATTTTTCTTTTAGGCGTTGTTGTTTTTTTTTGTTTTTAAATAAATAAACTTTTTTTTAGTTAGATTTGGGTAAAAAATTTAAATATTTTATTTGAAGAAGTCAAGAGAAAAGTAGACGAGCACGCGAAAATTTAATAATTGAAGACGAACAAAACGAGTTTTTTTGTTGGTTTTTGTTTTTTGTTTTTTTTTCTATGTAATCAAATGAATCAAAATGAACAAAATTATTATGTTTATGTAAAATTTGATTATATTATTAACAATTTTTCTTAGCTAACACCCAATAATTATTTCTTTGCAAATTGAACAACTTAATTATTGCTACAATTGAAGCAACACCGATGCCAAATTGCGCTGAGTTTTTGTGTGAAAAATCAGTTTAATTGAAAACGAATTTGGTCGAATTATTATAAATAAATAATTATTATTTTTTTATTCAGATGTAAAAGAAAATAGTTTTATAATTAAAAAAAATCACTAAATACACATTAAAATTTCCGGAAAATATTTAATCAGATCGAGTCCAAGTAACAAGGTTTTTAATAGTTCCTAGGTTAGATTAGATTAAGTTATTAGGTTATCAGGTTAGGTTAAGAGTACGGGCCACTAGGCAGCTAGGACCCTACGAACACTGTAACCTTCACTATTGTGTCCTAAATCTAGCCTTTTCACGAGCTCGAATATTGCCTTTAGGGTTAGCCTGCAAAACTAATTTTAAGTAATAAATACTGCTTCAGTGATTTGCAATCTTAAAACTGCAAGAGCAGGACACTAACTAATATATGATATGATTCGAGGGTTCATCTTTCTCTTCGCACAGTCGATGTTGGATTTGCCTATTTTATTCAAAAACATAACGAAATAGGACATGTAGAGTGACTGCATTAATAAACAGTTTGAGCGATTGTCTGCTACGGCCAGTTATTTTGCGTATCTGGAGAGGAGAAGGACTGAATAATTCCTTCATCTGTTTCATTCTAGGCACCCAAAGCCAGAGGAGATCTAGTTTTCATTGATTTTGTATTTCGGCCCTAAAGTGATTTTTCTTTAGGTCAAATGTTGGATCAGTGGTTTAAGCCAGATCGTCCACTCATATATTAACCCACAGCAAGGTTACTTTGATGTCCTCAAATAGCAGCTGGAATTTCATATGGCAACTCCAAACTAGTTGCGTCTCAAAAACTTGAGAGGACAAATTCAGGAGCGCAGCTTGAATGTATGAGAATATGCAGATGTGGGAGTTCTTGCAGCCCCGGTGTAGACTTGATCTCTAGCCTCTAAAGCGTTGGATAGACGGACGGACGGACAGATGTATGAACGGACAGACAGATGGACGGACAAACGGTCGGACAGACGAACGGACTGACGGACATACAAAAATCAAAATAACTTTTAATATTATACCTACCAACGGAATGACAAACTTAGTATACCCTATAGATTTCTAGGGTATAAAAACAAAATTTAATAACAGTTTTTGTTTCTCCATGCTCTTTTTTGAAATAAAAATCATATGATGCTAGAAATAATGCCAAATATTTTTAAAAAAGGGAATGCTTTTGAATCCACAGGAATGCCAGATTTGCCATACACTGAGTATTTTTATCCTATTGCTCTCGTAGTTGCACCGTTCGAACAGAGTACCTACATGGTAAATATGTGTGCTCTTGTCGTGGTAAACCCGTAGACCATCGGCCCCAGGACCACCGGCACAGTACTACATCGATACTAGGTGCTGCTTCCTTCTGAATAAAGAGTCAACATGGCTATAAACCAAAAAGTGTTTCCAATGTTCGTTGACGACACGATGTGAAAGCGCCGGGTGGATCATAAACAAGCCATCCTTTGCATCTTATCAAGGGTCTTCTTGATGGTTGTCTGTATTCTTTCAGGTTACCAAACGTTTTGCAGACCTTGGTCACAGCAAAATTCTAAAGATCTGTCTTGAGGACTGTAAGCGGGTGGGACGAGCTGTTGATTACATTGTTCCACGGCTGGACTTTAAGAAAAATTTCCCAACTAACATTTCTAGTAGGGAGGCGTAGAAAGATAATCCCATTGCAAATTACTCTAATGCCGGTCCCACACAATATGTGCATTTGTCAAATATTTATCAATGCATCTCATTTGACGAGGTAAACGAGACGTATTACCAAATATTTTCCAAATGCAAACATTGTGTGGGACTGGCTTAATATAGTCTTTACAAATGGTTCGAGAATGGATGTGGTAGTGGAAGTCGGGCTATACACAGAATTTGTAGGTGGATAATTTCTCGTGTATAGTATACTGAAATTCACTGAAAATAATTTCACTGAATTTGATAAATTCATTGAAAATTCAGAAAAAAATGAACTTTTCGACCCAACGATCACAGATAAAAACTATTTATATGGGCAATTGAGTGAGCTTCTGTGGTAGGCGATCAGAGATAACCATACTGATGACACCTTTCTGATCTCTGATCATATATAAGAATCATACATACCACCTACCGGACTACTGTAGTGTATTCTAAGCGGTGGTACTATCTATCAGTAAAGCAGCAAGGGTGCTAGAAGCAAATTATAATGTACCTAGTGATTGAGCTGTAAAGATCTATATTGATAGCCTGCAATTAAAGCTCTGGCTTCGAAAACCATTAGATCAAGCCTAGTTAAACGTTTTCGCAGTGAGTTCTGGAAACATGGTACTAATCACAGTGATGTACCAGGAAACGATACACCTCATGTTCTAGCCAGACAGGTTTCCGCTATTCCATAGCAAGGCCACTAGAATTAGCGAAGAGGATTTTACATTTGCAGACCTGTAAGCCTCACTTAATAACAAATGGCAAGAACTAGCCACATGCGTGATTTTAAGACAGCTATGGTCCGAAATATGTAGGTAGGTATGCCTTGTGAAGAGGAAAAACTATGCTAAAGAGCAACCGAAATGATGTGCGGAATCTTACTTCAGTTACACGAGACACTGCCTTTCTAAGAAACATGTAGAATGCGTATGCAAACAATGATTTCTGCAGAAACTGTTTAAACCAGGAAGAATCTGAGAGGTGTGAATAACCCAACTGTGTCAAACGTAGAAGCAATACGCTTGGTAACTACTTTTCTCACGAATTGGAGGAATTCCCAGACAAGAAGTTGGGGAAGCTTTTAAGACTCATTAACTCTTGTAACTGATTCTAACGCACCCCCTAAATTAAACAATCTTTTCCCAGTAAGGTCCTAATAAGCTAGCATCACAATGTACCATCGATGGTCTAACTATGGCTGATCGCAGGTTTTCCCAGATAACCGCCTTTCTAAGTCTAAACTTTCTGAAAGGATAGTAATAATAATATTTTTAATAAGAGTTTTCCAGGATAAATTTCGAATTTTCAAATGTCAGAAGATTATTCTGACAACACTCTGGCTATGATCACAAGCAGATCATAATTAAATCTTCTGACCCACCCAATTGCACCCATAAAAAAATGTTAATTTCAAACATTAATTTCATATGTTTACTCCATTCATCATGTACTATTTAAATATAGTGTAATTAGGTAATTACAATACCTCGGAATCATTAAGAAAGAGATACATGGTAATCAACAATTGCACGGAATGATATGATTCACAATTTTTAAGTGCTCAATTATTGTGCCGTCAGATAAACCTAAACTTGAAAACATTTCCTCCACACCCACGCAACTAATGATCATTGGTAAATATGCTTTGTGTCAATATTATATTCATAAATCTCCTGAAATGTTAGAGATGGTAGCTACAATCTTTTTGACTCGATCTAATCAAATACGTAAACTATACTTATGTAGTTATAGCTGAAAGTAAACTTTTCATTGCACTTCACTTCTTTCAATTCTCGCAATTCTCGTGGCCAATAATTGATTTTAAATCATCTCGTTGCAATTGATAGGGTGTGGAAAATTGATAGAAATTTTTAATTAGAAACAATAACAAACAATAAAAATAAATGGTAGAAGCAAATTGCGGTTAAGTAAACAATAAGGTTTTTGGAGTTATTTATAGCCAATATTTTCATGAATCAGAAGGAATTTTAATTCAAGTCCAACTAAACAACATACAGAATGGTATTGGGGTTATTATAGCTAACCATATAAACTAGATCAAGTTTCATTAAGTGGTTACCAATTATCTAGAGGATTGTAACCACGCATTTGTGTGAAATTGAGAATATAATCACAAATTCTTGCATAAAGATAAACAAGTTATGGCCTTCCGAAAAGTAACGAGCGCCATTTTTATTATGATTTAGGACTTATCAGTTGAGTTTTTTTGTATACCTAAGTCAGTTCTCGAGTTACGACCACGTCGACTCACGACCATTCGCACTTACGAGAAAAAAATTGTATTAAAAATTACAAAAACGTATCAATTTTTCTATAGTTTTCGCCAAATATATATCATATATTGTATATATCTTGCTGGCCTCTGTATGAAATTCGACTTACGGTCATTTCGGCTTACGTCCGAATTTGCGGAACCGAACCCCGTCGTAAGTCGAGATCATATGTTTCAATATGATTAATTACGCAGTGTTTACTATAGGTATATTATATGTATAACAGTTAAAATATCTGATTAGCTTAATCATTGCGTCAAGATTTAAATGGACTTATTCAAATAGATAAGATATTGTGAGATTATGTTTGTTCACTGGCAGTCAAAATCGTGTTAAGTGAATTCGAACAGATTAGCTTCGCCTTGAGATTAATGGCAAAATGACGAACGCAAACGAAAATATTAAGCATAAATATTGCGTTGACTTTTTACTATTTGAACTCATTACAAAATAAAATTATTAGTCTCATAATCACAAAGCAGACATAATTTGTAGGTGTAATGAAATTATAATTTTTTCTATGCATTATTGACTATAAGGTACCTGCGGCAAATAAGGCCCATCTAATTTGAAAATGCAATAAATGTAGTATTTGGTGATATAGAACTACAAAAAAAAGTTTTCTGTGAAATTTATTTATTTGCACAACTAAAAACATTTAAAAACTATAACAGAATTGAGTATTTGAAAAAATAATTCAATTTTATAAAACCTTTTCCAAGGACCTTATTAAACTACCACAGTATAATAAGGCCCAAAGCAAAAATTAATTTTTTCAGAATATTAATCAGAGGAACGATTCCCTTTAAACTTTCTAAAACTAAGAAAATCAGCAAAATTCGGTTACTTTTAATAATTTCGAACAAAAATAAAAATGGGCCTTGTACCCACCAGGGGATAATAAGGCCCAACAGCTTTAGTTATAAATTTCTTAACGTGCAACAGAGTAAATGCAAACAGTCTTCTTTCTTTGGAACAAAAATAATGTCACAATCATAAACCTTTATAGCAACATTAGTTTCATTGAGAATTTAGGTTAGGTAGGGTAATAAGGCCCACGGTCTACTCCAGCGGGCCTTATTACACCTATGACAAGATTTTACACAATTACTCATTAATCAAATAAACACAATGATGGGGGAACATAAACACAGAAATCATAAACTACATTGCCTAACGTTCAAACTAAACAAGTTACTACATGTGGAAATAGCAAATAAACAACTAAACTTACGATTTTGTCTAGGTGAAATTTATAATTCCAAGTAGCCGTACTCCTCTCGGTGACGTACCGTTCGCTTCTGACAAGATGGCGGCGCGCGCATGAAGTTTGAGGTTGTTGCGATTCTTTTTAGTAGGAATTTTTTAATGTGTGCCTTATTACACTCCAGGCTTTATTTGCCGCAGGTACCTTAATACCTTTTTTTTTAATTTGACTGCATTTTTGATGGATGGTCTAAGAGCTGCATAACTACATTTTGAATATTATAACATTAACACATTTTGCATCTCAGAGAGAGTTTGTTTAATTAAATGTCAAGGATCAAATTAAGCTCATGAATTCAGAATAATGCCACCGCATTCACAATGCCGAATGGAGTAGAGTAGCGTAAAGTGGCAACTGGCATCCTTTTATTCGCACGAAGTAGTGCATTTGGCCATCTTTCTTTGGCTCAGAGTAGCGCTGAGTGGAGCTGCATGAAAATAGGTTCTATTGTATTTTAACGCTGCCATTTCCGAAAGCTTACAAACTGAAATTTCGAACTACTAGCATGTAGATGGCGTGGGAAAAGCTCCATACTTCTTTTTAGAATAACTAACATGTTTTCATGTTATTTTCTAATTTAATATTTTTTATGAATGCTAATAAAAATACAAGAGGTTTTTTTTGCAAACTTCATGATTAAAAACCAAAAAATTACGTTCATTTTTAGCTAGTTTCGAAGCAATCTGATGGTGCAACAGGTGTCTCCTTTTGTGAATTTATTTTCTTGACAATGTACAAGTTTTTTACTTGTTTGTTGATTTGGCGTTGCTATGGCAATTTGTTTATTAAATTCAAAGTTCATTGTTGATTTGGCGTTTTTTTTTTCAAAGTTCGAATATCAGTCTACGCTGTATTGTGAACAGCTTCGTTCTAGACTCAAAGCTCACTCTGCTCCACTCTGCTCCACTCTTCATTGCGAATGCGGCTTAACTTTTATAATATCTAAACTTATTGTGTGTCGTCACTGAGTGTTATAATAAAATGAATAAAAAAAACTGATTTAGATAGGTTTTTAGTAGATAACATTAATTTCTTCCTAAGCATAAATCGCTTTGGGATAAGTGAGTAAGTGCTAGTAAAAAAACAACGAAATTTCTCCGTCTAAACGGAACTTTGAAAAAAAATTTATGAAATAAATATTTTCCATATTGAAAACACATACGCAGGATGACAAAAATTTTCGGCTTAACGTTTAAAGGTATTATTTTCATGTAACTTTGAATTTTTGACGTTAAAATACTCAAAAACCTTGAATCAAAAAATACTCAGAAACCTTCATCAGATGAAAATTCCTTCAGAGCTTCAATGGCAGCTTATGCAGTGTGGACCATTGTCATGTAAGAATAGGGCACTGCAACTCAAGGTTGCCATTTAGATCTGATCGGAACAAATTTGCTACAGGGATACGCTCTAATTTGGATATGCTAGAGAATTTTTGAATAAGTTCCGAAAATATTTCCAAACATTTTTAACAGAACTCTCCCTTCATTATGAGTCATAACCAATAGAAATATAAAAATAATTCCATCAACTTCGACTATAAAATTAATAATATTACTATTTCTGATGTGGATAAAATAAATGACTTGTTATATTTGCTTCTAAGCTTACCTTTACCTCCCATATTACACTCATGACATCCAAAGCGTTTAGATTAAAAGATTTTTTTTTCGTACATCAAATGCTCCACGTCTTTCTTATATTACTCTTATTAACTCAATTATTAGAAGTATCATAGAATATTCATATCTGGTGTGGAACCTGTTTTACTCATGTTATTCTAACCAAATCGAGTAAATTCAGAGAAAATTTGTTATTATTTGAAGTCAATAATATTTCAATTGAATATCCCGAAAGGCTCAGTCATTTTATTTTGTTATCGTTGGTTAATCGTAGAGCCTATCTTGACAATATTTTTTCTTTTTAAGATGGTAAACTGTTTATTTGATTGTCCTTTTATACCGTCCAGGGTTGACTTTGACGCTCCCAGTCGCATATCAAGGAATATACCTAGTAGCATATCTAGGGTGGGGCGGTGGGTGCGGTCCGCCCCGGGCGGCATTTGTTATATTTCTGTCTACATTACATAAAAACAAAAATAAATAATTATGATGATTGCGCCGTAAATTTGGAAATGGCGATAACCAACTACATAAAGATACGTCGCTTGGTGGTAGAAACTAGAACTGCTAAGGAAGTATTTTTTAAAACGGGAGTGAGATTATAAATTTCAAACGTGTAGCCCGCTTAGCGCCCGTTGACATTTAATATCGAATTATGCTTGTTGTATAGGGAGTGTTAGATTACAACCGAGCGCGAACTTCGCGAAGCAAAAATTAGGCGAATTTCTACTTTTCATCGCTATTGGATTTCCAACGGTATTGTACAGAGTCTGCGTGGCTCGTGTCGTTGCCCATACACATACCGGCCTTCCGTTATATACCAGGAGCGTATGCGATTACGCACGAGTAATCCCTTGCGTTTATGGCTGAGAATTATTGTTATTGCAAACAGCGCCCCATCTTTATGGACATCGTAAATAGACAAGAGGAACGCACTTGTTACCTCATAGTAGTTGAAGCAAAGTTAACTTAAAAACAAAGGGCAAAAGGACAGCAAATTGGGACCACCCCTGGCGGCAAAAGCTTTAGCTATCCCACTGACTATACCTAACCTCACACTGCCTCTGGTAGGTTCAACATCAAGGAAAAGTCGCTTTCAGAAGTTGTCTTTACAATGTCAAAATCATATAATTTGAACTTATGTATAATGTATTGATATTGTTACGGGCGTGGCATTTGTTCGTTATTTAAAACACAATATTTCAGATATCATTCAAAACTTCTTATTTTATTCAACTTTACTATTTACTTTTATAACATTTACAATCAATTATCAAATAGTTATCGCTAGTAGTGTACTTCTAATTATCGCAATCCAAATAGTTTACTTCGTTCACACTTCACGACTCGCCTCCTGGATGTGAGAAGCGCAATACTTATACTCTACAAATTATCCTAGAACCTTCCCGTAAACACTATTCTCCGAACCCAAAGTTTCTAAGATGGCACTAACATAAAGTCGTTTCCACTTCCAACAGATGTCGCTTGCATCACTTTGTTGCTCGTAACAATATCTTTAATTCGGACCTCCCGACAATCAATAAGAGATCAAATATTTTATTTAAAAATTTAAATATTTCATCTTCCTAACTAGCCTTGGTTATATTTTGCTTTACATTTTCATATTTTCTCTCTATTTTGTTTTTATATATTTTCCTCATTTGGTCATTTTCGAATTAGTTGTTACTTTTCACGTAGATTTAATATTGTACATATTCTATTTTGTTACTTTTCTTTTATCTATTTTTAGTTAGTTTTATTTCTTTGCTCAATGTTTTTGCATTTTTACATCAACCTTCTTACTTTTTATACCTAGCTTATGAAATCATAGGGTACACAAAGTTTGACATTCCGTTTGTAACACATAAAAATAATTATGGTATAGAGAAAAATGAATTGGACACTCACGCTAATATTAAAAAAACATTACTCTTGCGTACAATTTCATAGGATTGCCATACAAAAATTTCGTTTTTCACTATATTTTTGGACACTGCCTAAGAACGCGTCACCATGGAGAGCTGAAATTGGTACATGGTGTTTTCATAGCAATGTTAAAGAAAATTTCAAAAAATGACTAAATCGAGCAATGTCTTCTTGGTTTTGCCATAAAAAAATTTAGATTTTTTACGTATATGTACTGTAAAAACGATCAGTTCTAGACAGTTCTAGATATTGTACTGAAAAGCTATTCAGAATATGAAATTGGTTATTATTATTTTTACTGTCCGACGAACCGTTCTAGAAATATATGCGAAAAATCAGCTCAAAAATCAAACTTGCACATATGTATGGGTGACCATACGAAATTACATACGGCCAATCATCTAGAGGGCATCATAAGAATTGGCTTAACTTGTTTTATATAATCTGTACTATATGGGTTACTGGACTCTGTCTGTTCACTATCGTTATAAGTTCTCAAATAAATAAATAACGATGGCGTATATAATAGACGTGTCGTTTATCACATACTTTTGGTACAAAATTTCCAAACATAAAAATAATAATGATTACCTTGTTAAAATTTTGTCTGAATTTGTTTTCAAACATTTTGTATTTTCTAAACTAAGTTTAATGAAAAATAAACAAATAAACAAATTGAACATAGACACATGCGATACAAAACCCTAAGCGCAATTGAATTACTAAATAAATAAAAAATCATCTGTTCAGTGGTGACCTTCAGATAATATATTAAGAAAATAGCAGCAAAAATAGTGTGAAATTCAATAATAATGTTATTAGTATTAAAAAATTTGAATATTTTTAAGTTCATTGTTTGTGTTTTGTTTTGGTTTTATTATATAATTATATGAATTGAAAGTCCATGATCTATTCATTATTTTAAAATGCTTCTCCCTATATTCGATTTTAATCCTTTTTTTTTGTCCCTTTAGATTTCACGAAACGGTTAACCCTGCGCGGCTTATGAACCCACGACTTTAATTTATGCGAGGAATACAAATTTGAGATGTTTAACATCTCGGCCAACTGTTTCTTAGTCATAGTAAAAATTTTCAAATTTATCAACGATCCTATTCTCAACCGTATGCGCTCACTGCGAGTGTTGTCTATCGTCTTCCATAAGCGTCGGTCCCTTAAACAGCCCTAAACCGCTAATTAATTATAATTTGCGCTTTACATATCTTCATTTTCAGAATTTTTATTACCGCGCTATATACTCTAATTTATTGATTTTCAAAAATTAACTAGCTTCATTGTAACTATAGCTATAGGTAGGCCTTTGATGAATTGTAAAAAATAATTTTAAGGAATTGAAGTTTTTTTTACTCACATGGAATGTTTGTCGAGACATGTGAAGCTAATAAATAAAAGCAACGAAAGAAGATCTACTCGATCTGATTTTTCGTGGATTGAGTTTGTTCAATTAGATGAAATATTTTCATTGATTCATGAGATGAGTTTCATATCCATGACCTTTAATAGAAAATATATCTTTACTTTCGTTGTTAGCTATAGGTTTTAGGTATAGGTCTTAGCAACGTCTCAACCCGACGCTCATCAGTGACGATAGGATTACGCAAGACGATTGGTGGTAAGTGGTAACCTAATTCAAGACAAGGTTTCTGGTCCCTGGTCAAAACCATCAGGAACAACTTCACCAGTTCCTCTATACCTTCACTACTTAATAATGGTGAAGTGATTGTACACTCCCTGGATAAAGCTAATATTTTAGCTGCTAGATTCGCTTCAAATTCTCGTCTTCCACCCATTTCACAAAAACCTGTTTTGCATCGCCCGTGTGGATGTGTACAAGAGCCAATACACGTTCGTACGAGAGATGTGTTCAGGTTCCTTAAGGGGATCAACGTCTCGAAAGCTGCAGGTCCTGATGGTTTTTCGCCCCTGTTAATTAAAAGCTGTGCCTCATCCTTGCGGCTAAACCTCTGCGCAAACTATTCTACTTGTCTTATTCGACAGGAAAATTCCCAACTGCTTGAAAACTAGCGAGGGTAGCGATCCCTCAAATTATGGACCAATTGCGATCACCTCGATTCTTTTAAAGGTTTTCTGAATCTATCATTAACTCAAAATTAATGAAGTATCTAGAAACTAATCATCTCATCAACGATCGCCAATATGGCTTCCGAGCTGGACGCTCATCTGGATACTTGCTGACCTTTCTTACGGAACGTTGGAACCGTAGTCTTCACAATTCACAAAAATCGTTGCCCTAGATATTTCAAAGGCCTTTGATAGAGTCTGGCATCCAGCTCTTTTAGCCAAACTTAAAGCACTTGGTCTCTCTCCTCCTCTTCTATTATGGATTGAAAGTTTCCTATCTATTCGTCAAATAGGTGTTGTATTAGATGGCGTTACATCTGAACCGCATCCCATAAATGCCGGTGTACCTCAAGGCTCTGTTATCTCTCCTACTCTCTTTTTAATTTTCATTAATGATCTGCTTTGCCTTACTTTCAATCCCATCCATAGTTTCGCAGATGACAGTATTCTTGATTTCGCTTACTCCTTTGGCACTCTTGCGGACTCCAGGGGGAATGCTGCATGTGTTAAACGCGATTCCATGATTAGATCATTGAATAACGATCTTAACAATATCCTCGCTTGGGGCAAAGCGAATCGCGTCGAATTTAATGCATCTAAGACCCAAAGCTGTCTCATCTCATTAAAACAAGATCATAACTTAACCACACCCATTTCTTTTGCTGGAGCACTAATTTCTGATTCACCGTCACTAAGCATTCTTGGCATTAATATTTCCAGTAAGTTAAACTGGACAGATCACATCTTCTCTGTTGCCAAAGAAGCATCGAAATGTCTTGCATTTCTGAAAAGGTGTAAGAAATTTTTCAGCCCGTCAAATCTAGCCCTCTTCTACAAGTCCTACATTAGAGCTAGGACGGCGACCATTTTCTTGAAGTTGTTAACGGGTTGGCGGGATGTTTTTATGTCTTTTTGGTACATTCAGCTAGATGGTAAACTTAATTCTTTATCATCTAACGAAGCCGGATTTTTCTTTACCCCTCTTGATTTTTTAGGAGAGGGGAAAAACTGTTTTTCATCAAAATTGATTTGTAGATGCGCAAACATATTCTACATTGTTTGGTCAACTCAGATTTTTTTATATCAGCTCGCCCTGGGAGGGGTAAGGGGGTAAATTTTTTTTTTAAATTCTTATATCTTTTTTAATTACCGGGGGATTTTGATTCTAAATAGCTTATTGCAAACTCTTAAATGCCTGCTAAGTTTTGTAGAAATTTCATATTTAGGAATGCCATACAACACAAGTTAGTTCATACTACAAAGTACCAAATTTTTTTACATACATATGGTGAAAATCGGGAATCCCTTTTTCACCTACTAAAAGATGTCGGATCAAAAAATCCTCAAATACCGGTCGACTCATTTTTGATCGTGGATGCATTAGGCTATATCATTTTTCTTAAATTGGGGGTAGGGGGGGAGATATAAGGTTTTTTTTTCTAAATTCAATAACTTTGCCATTTCAAATCGTAGACTATTCATGTGGGTATTTAAAATTAATAAAAAAAAAAAGCATATTCTAGAATGAATTTCGTTTTTCAAATTGTACTAGATCGACTTTGGAAATCGATAAAAATTACGTACTTCAAGGGGTGCTAGGAAAATTCTGTTCGGTCAAAATTAGTTTTTTTTTATTCGCCAAATTTCCTCATATTCATTTTTTCTCTACTACTTCATTTGCACTTTTTAGTATTGTAGTACTAGAATTTATTTTCAATTGGCTACAACTCGGCCAAATCACATTCGATCGGAAAACTAAATAGCCTATTCTCTTTATCTATTTAATGGCTATAATTCGTGGAACAACTTTTTCCATTGGCGTTCATTTTCTCAATTTTAGGGGGGGTTGATTTTTTTTTAGGAGGGGCAAAATTCATATCACAAATTAAACGTACACCAAAGTAGATTGTGAATATCGAAAAATATCACATAGCCACAATGTAATTTTGTGAAAATAATTGGGGACAAAGGAATTTCAAGTGTGGTTCCTATAGTTATGATTTTTTTTTTGGAAATTTTTTTATTTCATCTCATTTCGATTGTTTTCTGACATTTTAAAACTATCCGGAGTACAATCGGATAAAACAATTTTTCCAAAT
Source organism: Dioctria linearis (assembly GCA_963930735.1). Taxonomy (NCBI): domain Eukaryota; kingdom Metazoa; phylum Arthropoda; class Insecta; order Diptera; family Asilidae; genus Dioctria; species Dioctria linearis. The sequence goes on along the minus strand of OZ005740.1, from coordinate 304,195,274 downwards.
TTACAATAACTCGACTAAATATGCACCGATTTCAAAAATTTTTATTCATCATTTTTTCTCAATTTTTTCATGATTTTTTCAACACATCACCCAACCCCCAATCTGTTCCGTTGCGAAAATTAAAATTTTCTGGCCAAAATTTTTGCCCAGAAATTTCATTTTGCAACTTTCTTCTACGAATTTCAAATAAATTGGATTTTTAAATTTTTCACGCATGCGCACTTATAACTAGATTACCTATACAAAATTTCAGTCAAATTGCAATTCATTTACCTATTTAAAAAAAATAAAAACATACAGATTTTTCATGGTACATTCAAACCAATCTACAGCCGGTCCATAACAACTTATCGGTATGAGCATTCAAACTCACCTACATATATGTCTCCTCTCTGCCTTGCATTTTATTTCAATTAATTTGATGCTTTCGTTTAGATTCTATGGTGTTTTTACTGGATCAAGTCACGCAAAAAATTCCAAATTTTTCCATTTTCCTAGGGGTAGGCATGCATAAATTTCACGGTTTTTACTTAATCTCCGAATCGAACAAGTGGATATTTAATGGAAAGGTCTCGATGAGTACATTATTAATATCGAAAAATATCTTCCACCTACCATGTAATTTAGTGAAAATTAAGGGGGGGAAAGTAAATATTTGTATGAAACACACACTAAAATCGAGTGTATCTTCTACAATTGCTAATATATTTTAGAAATTTTTCGATTTTATCTTATCTGAATTTTTTTCTGATTTTTTGAAACTATCCGGAATAGAATCGGACGTAATTAAGTTTCAATGCTTGAACTGCGCATGTGTGTAACAGCACAAGAATTTCTTATTTTTCTTACAATCTTATCATATGAATACTCATTGGAAAGGTCTCCATGAGTACATTATTAATATCGAAAAATATCTTCCATCTACCATGTAATTTAGTGAAAATAATGGGGGCCAAACAAATTATTTGTATGAAACACACACTTTAATCGAGTGTATCTTCTACAATTGATAATTTTTTTTAGAAATTTTTCGATTTTATCTTATCTGAATTTTTTTCTGATTTTTTGAAACTATCCGCAGCCCAATCAGACGTAATTAAATTTCAGTGTTTCCACTGTGCATAGTGTACAGTGGTATAAGTTTAACCGTTTGGGGTTCCTACAATTACTAATTTATTTGAGATTTTTTTTGATTTTCTCTTATTGTGACTTTTTTCTGATTTTTTGAAACTATCCGGAGTAGAATCGGACGAAATTAAGTTTACAGTGTTTGCACTATGTACAGTGTATAGTGGTACAAGTTTAACCGAGTGGGGTTCCTACAATTATGAATTTATTTTAGAAATTTTTTGATTTTCTCTTATTGTTCTTTTTAATTAATAATTTGATTTGATAAAAATAATTTAAGTAGGATTATAGCTAATTTTGAAGTTTGTTCTAATTAGCTTTTTATTAATAAGCAATTCTTTCTGTCGTTTATATTCATGGTAATAGGCCTTTTGGGGAACCTACCATTTAAAAAAAAAGGTAACGCGCCAAATAGGGGCACCTCATGGGTGGTGTGGAAGTTCCCTTATTATATTATATTATATATTTAATTTTATTTTATTATTATTTGTTATTTGGATTTTCATTCCATTTCCATGGAAGAACAAAAACACACAGAATTACTCCATTCTGCTGGCGACTTTTTTCTAGCCCTTTTCCCTTCGCTGTATGTAATAACAAAATACTATAATATAAACACTCTTTTATCTAACAGGGGGGGTTCGGGGGGTGTAACCCCCCGTTACGCAAAAGTCTTTGCATTAAATATACTGATCAGTGCACCATAGGCATGGGTTTTTTACTCCCATATCTAACAAGGGGGGTTCGGGGGGTGTAACCCCCCGTTACGCAAAAGTCTTTGCATTAAATATACTGATCAGTGCACCATAGGCATGGGTTTTTTTACTACCATATCTAACAAGGGGGGTTCGGGGGGTGTAACCCCCCGTTACGCAAAAGTCTTCGCATTAAATATACTGATCAGTGCACCATAGGCATTGGTTTTTTACTCCCATATCTAACAAGGGGGGTTCGGGGGGTGTAACCCCCCCGTTACGCGAAAGTCTTTGCATTAAATATACTGATCAGTGCACCATAGGCATGGGTTTTTTACTACCATATCTAACAAGGGGGGTTCGGGGGGTGTAACCCCCCGTTACGCAAAAGTCTTTGCATTAAATATACTGATCAGTGCACCATAGACATGGGTTTTTTACTCCCATAACTAACAAGGAGGGTTCGGGGGGTGTAACCCCCCCGTTACGCGAAAGTCTTTGCATTAAATATACTGATCAGTGCACCATAGGCATGGGTTTTTACTACCATATCTAACAATGGGGGTTCGGGGGGTGTAACCCCCCGTTACGCAAAAGTCTTTGCATTAAATATACTGATCAGTGCACCATAGGCATGGGTTTTTTACTCCCATAACTAACAAGGGGGGTTCGGGGGGTGTAACCCCCCGTTACGCGAAATCTTTGCATTAAATACTGTATCGGGAATTTATACCCTTTGGACTAGACCAACTCTGTCGGGGGCGGGGGAGTTGTGCAATTCGGAAAAACTTTTAAGAAATCGAAATTTTTTTCCCGACATACCTCCACTCTTTTGGCCATAACTCCCCAGCCTCTTGATCGATTCTCTTCATTCATGGACTACATGTTAGGTAAGACTCCACCCCCTCTTTATAACACACCCCCCCTGGGCGGGCGCCCCCACAGCCTTAGCTTCATTGGATATTGTTCAAAAGAGAGCCTTCAAGCTCATTGGCGATTTGTCAATAATTTGTCATATCGACTCACTCGAGTACCACCGTAATGTTGGATGCCTTTCGCGCCTTTATCGCTATATGCATGGTCAATGTTCTGACGAAATATCTAGTCTAATCCCTTGTAGAATGATTCCTGCACGCAATACTCGCGCTGCAAACCGCGCACATCCTTTAACCCTTCAAATTACTTTCGGCCGTACAGAAAAATTCCGTGATGCTTTTTTATCCCGAACAGTGCGAATGTGGAACAGCTTACTATCTTCTGTTTTTCCTCCGGCATACAATCTGCGGAAGTTTAAAGGCGACATACATCGGCACCTCCGCCACTCTCCTCATATCCCCTAATCCTTTCCCTATCTCCTTCCTGCCATGCTGTGCTTTGCATCATAGGGTATCCCCTGAGCTTGGCTTAATAATATAAAAAAAAAAAATTACCACAAATTCGCTTGTAGGTAAACAAATTCAAGAAGTTATCACAAATTCATCAACATACGTTTGTGGGTATAACCAAATTCAAGTGGTTACCATAAATCCTACAGCATACGTTCAGGACCTACCTACTAAACTACCTGACCGTTCTTCGATTTTGACATTGAATATTAACCAAGAATATTGGTTACTCTCCAAAAACTGCAAGTATTTGCCCTTAGAATTCTGGGTCCCACGATCTGTGTAGTAGATTATCTAACATCTGTAACAGCATTCTTGTGAAATTGCGAAAGCAACACATTACACTATAAATTCTCTACATCCTTTCCTTTATCCTCTCCGAAGTAAACATTACAATTATCTCAACAACGTTACTATGAAAACTACTATAAAGATCTTATCAAAATAATATACTGTAAAAGGTCCTTAATGAGATTTCTGATCTCTAAAGACTATTTCACAGACAAGATTGCAAACAAGACGAGAAAATTATCACGTGCTGAGATACGGGGGGCGAGAAAAAAATATTCATATGCGCATGATCAACTGGACATGAACTATGTAGGTGTTCCGATGTGATTCTGCAACTTTAGAGTAAATAGGTTGAGATACATACCTTACACCTATAATAATTTTAAAAAAAGGTTAGCTTTACACCTACCATAACATGTGTTTTGGTACCGGCTCAAATAAGATGGAAAGATGCTAAGCAATCTTAACTCGATCTACTTCTATTCAAGTCACGTAAATTCTGTTCTACATGAGTTTTACGTATTCAAATTCAGAGTCAGACAGAGCGGCAAAGAATAAAAAATCCGCAGATATACAAAAGCCCAGGCGATGACTTTTATATGGATAGCGGGTTTTACGAGTGGAGCTTACAGGAATTTTAAGCTTGTGACTATACATAAATTTTGGGAGATGAGTTATGCACGTTAAGTATGCTTAGAAAAATTTTAATTTCCGCATATATGATGGTTCAGGTTGAATCAAATAATTCGCAGAAAAGCTAATTTACGTATATTTTACGTACTGAGGTCAAAAATCTCGCAAACACGGAATTTATTTGTGGGTATTTCGAATTATAAAGATTCCGTGTAATTCCAGTAGGAGAGTAACGTAACAAGATTGAGTATTTGCCATTCAGAAGAAAAAGTTGATGAATTCGATGACTATGATTGATGACTTATTTTCCTGATCAAAATTGTAGTGGGTGTTTAGGGGAAAATCTTTCTTTTTTTTTTATTCGACAAACATTGCAATTCGAGCTTTTTTATAAGGGGTTTTTTAAGCTTGTATCAAAAGGGGATGTTTACTTATAGATAAAATTGCAAATTTTAAAATCAAGAGATCTGACTAAGCAAATTATTACCTACAATATTATAAAAAAAAATTGGCTTAGGATACAAGATAGGCTCGTTAGATAAAATTAGAAGTTGAGCGTCACGTGATTTTATTCACGGGTGCGTATCACACAATTGGCTTTGAAATTGCACAGCAGATTTTCAAATTACTATTTATTTTAACAAAATAATTGTACAGTTAAGATTTATGGATTATTATAGTTTGTACAAACTATAAGTAAGAAAAATAAATAATAAAATACGTGGAAACTCGATTATCTGTCAGGCACGGGAGACGGGACACTCAAGGTAGGTATAGAATACAAGGAGTCTGTTCAGAGTAACACGCTATAGTGACTTCGAAAGCGTTTTGAAGTGACTCTGTGAAGTTGACAATAGCGTAAAAAGCAAATTGGTTGCTCTGAACGAGAAATAGCGAAAAAAGCGTTTTGAAAGAAAATATTCATATGTATGTGTACATATACAGGGTGTCCCGTAAGTCGACGTCAAGCCGGAATCGGGTGATAGACCAAATCATAACAGTTACCAGAAAAATATAAAAATAAAATCTAAGTCATGTATTTTTAGCTCCTGTTGCTGCACATCTTCACTTTTTTCAATTTTATTATTCTTATGTCATCCCGAATTGTGCTTATGTAACCTGCTGCTTTAAGTTCTAAGCCAACTGCTCCAGCTTGGAAGAAAATGTCACATTTTACCGAACCAATAATATAAAATTAGTACTTCATCCAAATTTAACTGATTGTACTGGGAAAAAAATGTACTACGTAAGTTTGGCAAGTAATTTTAAAAGTTGACGCATTTAATAAGGATTATAAAATGGTATAACACTTGATACATTATTTCTTAGAATACGGACAAACAAAATTTTTTTTAAGAAACCCAGTTTCAAAAAAATTGTTTTTTACATACTAAAAATGATTCTAGTATACCCAAAGCTTGCCGTAAGACCGTAACTTTAAGATTCTAGTTTGAGTGAGATGGAGAGTCATTACATGAAGTGTGAGTGAGACAGATTGTGACGCTTTCAAGTTAGTTAACTTTTTGTTAAATTTAGGACAAATTTTCCTTAAGTTTAAAATTAAACACCAATTATTTGGATGCTAAGATTTATTATTTACAAAAGATATTCAAACTGCCTTCATTCAGCTTCAATACAAGTTCGACATCTTCTTAAAAAGGATCGGATTATCAGACGGGCAAGTCTTCCATTGTTCACAAATCCAACTGCTTCCGTAATTCTGGAGCTCTTTTCTTACGGCAAGCTTTGGGTACACTAGAATCATTTTTAGTAGGTGAAAAGAAATTTTTAGAAACTGGGTTTCTTGAAGAAAACATTTTTTTCCGTAATCTAAGAAATATTGAAGCAAGTGTTATACCATTTTAGAGAATCCTTATTAAATGCGTCAACTTTTAAAGTTACTTGCCAAACTGGCGTAGTACATTTTTTTTTCATTACAGTCAGTTAAAGTTGGGTGAAATATTAATTTTCTATTCTTGGTTCGGCTAAATGTGACATTTTCCTCTAAACTGGAACAGTTGGCCTAGAATTTTTAAAGCAACAGGTTAGTTACATAAACACTATTCGGGATTACATAAGAAAAATAAAATTGAAAAACAGTAAAGATTTGTAGCAACAGGAGCTAAAAAACCATCACAGGGTGTACATTTTCTCGAAAACAAAAGAAATGTCTATAATTTGAAAAATACATTACTTAGATTTTTTTATTTTTTTCTGGTAACTGTTATAGTTTGGGCTATCACCCGATTCCGGCTTGACGTCGACTTACGGGACACCCTGTATATACGGTCAGAAAACAAACTCAGTTTTTGTTTCCTTTAAATTGGTAAATTGGGACTTCTATAAATTAAAACTATAAACAGCAATAAAATAATTTTCTTCTTTACATCCATTTAAGTTTTACCTACTTTTTTCTAATTTCTAATGTGTTTAACATTTTAGTGAAAATACATAACCTAAAAAGTAGTTTAGTTGTCGGAAATGATGGGCAAATATATTTGTTTAGTGGAATGTCATCAGCTAATTAATATATGTATATAATAAATAAATTCTTTGTAGTATTTTTATGTAAAATATTTTATAGGAAGAGTCTAAATTGTTAGAGAGGTAATAGAGGAAACCACGGGAACAGAGGCTGTTGTTCAGAAGTCAGGCGGAACATTGACAACAGATGCGAATTGTGTGACAGAAACTGAAAGTAATTCATTGTAAATAAAACAATTGAAATCAATCACTTACATTATAATTTTCTTTAGATAAGAAGAGATGGACCACTGCAGAATTAAGAGAACTTATTGATACATACAAACAGTATCATCACGACATAATGAGCTCATCTATAAAACACGACAAAGTCTGGAATAATATTTCTAAGAATTTAGAAGGCTGTGTTTGATAATAAAATTTTACCGTGAATTTAAAAAGTTATAAACAATTAAATTAATTAATTAAATTCTAATCAATTCTTCCATGCGTCATATCCCAAAGTTCATTTGTCATTGATTACATTTTTTAACCTTGTGCCTCTGTTGAATCGGTCTGCAATGGATATTGCTTCAAGTTCGTTTGGCCATTTAATTACAGTTGGAGCAAGCTTGTTTAAAACAGCAATAATTCGGGTAAATACCAAACTCAAAGTTGATTTTGCCACGTCAAATCTACTACCGACTGATCTGAAAAATTAAAATGTATACTGTTGAAATTCTGTTGAAACTCAGAAGCCGTGAGTTTATTTACCACTCTCTCTATGTAGTACTTAGATCTGTTCATCGGAATGTCCTTAATTCTACTCTTTAAGCATAATATAATTTCTTCCATTTCTTCATCTCCATCGAAATCCTCATAAAAACGCTCTCATATTATTAAATATTAATATGTCTTCATAAAAAGAAAATAAATTAGATTTTATTTACGATATTTAAAACAGTAGCTCCGGCAATATTTAAACGATTTTTAAATTCCTCATTTCTACTAAACAACAATGAAATAATTTTCTTCTTTTCATCCATTTTAGTTTTGTTTACTTCCAATTTTAAATGTTCTTTGACATTTCACACATTCAAACACGAAAGCGACTATTTTGATAGCAGTCCCGAGTGCTATCAAGAAATGTGACTTCAATAGTGACTATAGCGTCCGCTTTGAACACATTTTTCTATCAAAAGCTCTGAATGCAAAAAGTGACTATAGTCACTATAGAGTGTTGCTCTGAACAGACCACATAATTTTTTGACACATTGCAGCTGATGTGCCGTGACGTCACTCTGTGTTTAAAATGAATACTCTATATATAGAAAAATAAGAAAATCTTTGATATCTTAATAAATTTGGCAATAAATTACTGAAATTGTGTATAAAATGAAAGTTTTTAATATTTTAGATGTTTTTTATAAAGCTTTTACCATAATTAAGTTTAATAAAATAAAAAAATGTACTTTCAAGTTCAAGTAAAAATGTAAACAGAAACAAAAATAGTTTTTTTATGCAATAAATGTATTAACATAATAATGATTTTGTAACACTAAAATATTTAATTAATACATAATTAAACTTTTTGTGTTTTTTTCTCTTTTTTACTCCATTTAAATTAATTGACATGCTATAAAGTAAAATTCAGTACAAATAGTCACACCGTACCTATGTGAGATGATTTCACTTACCAGGATGCTAACTTGTGGCATAAGAACTTTCACAAACTAGTCATTGTCAGGTATTTGGGTATGAATAGGTATGTAAGGCGAACGTATTTGAAGACAATTTGAATGTTGAAAATTTCCATACCTGTGAATCTTATTTAAAAATGGGTTTACATAGAGACAGAATGAGATTGACCGTTACAAACTAAAGTTTGTAATTATTAATAGAAGCAAAATGTCATTCGATTCGATCAATATAAGTGCTTGGAATTGAACGGCTACTATTATTTTTTGTTGATGGCTATAACGACTACGATGCAGACGATAACAATGAAAGTGAGTAGTCTGGAACGAACGCGATGATTAGAAACTATGTTACATAAAATGAGTTTACTACTGTGAAATTTGTTAAACTCACAAAGAATCAATTGTTGAAACTTTATCGTTCGTTCGACTGCAAAGAATCAATAAACGTGACGTACCTACATATTAATCATCGCTATAGCTTCACAATGTAAATAAAATCATTCGAATTCTTGGAATTGAATAAACCCATGACAAATTTAATCATCTCGGGCATGACGGTTATGGGAAGTGACGGATAATCGAGTGACGGGTAATCGAGTGATGGATAATCGAGTGACGGGTAATCGATTGACGGATATTCGAGTTTCCACGTAAAATATAAATATATATATATATAATTTAAATATGTATTGATATTACAAAATAGAAAATTAAAAGAAAAGAACAATAAAGCCACATTAAACAAGATAATAAAAAATGCTTCAAGCTAAATTACTAACTAAGTACTTAGATTTGTTCAAGATGGCTACTTTTTAGGATTCTCCGGTACAATAGCAAAAGTAATTTTTTTTTCGACCATGGTAATAAATCATAGTTATCTTAGCTATTTAGAGTAAGACAAATTCAAATAAGCTTTTGTTTACAGACTGTATAGAGATTCTGATTAGAAAGGGTAATTGGTTCCATGATTTAATGTTTTGGCTGAAAAACAGGAGTTTATGTCAAATTAAATGTAATGTACTATTTTATCTAGAAAAACTAAGAAGTTCAAGGATATATCCAGGATTGTGATATTTAATAATTCTTGTCAAAAAAGCTAGTGTATGAAAGTTCAAATTCGGCATTGTGATACATGATCATATCTGCGTAAACCATATACATACGTGTCGAATTTTGAGAGATATATAATCATGCTCTTAGATTTATTCGATATGGACCACAAGTGAATTTAATCAACAACTTCATTAAACCGAGATATGTTATCCTCAATAAGATCATCCCATCGGAGATATGCAGAAGAAGCTTTTGGGGGTTTAACATGAGCGCCTGCCAAGTATGGCTTAATATCGCTGTATTTTCACACTCGGATTGATGTTGTCGCGTCAGTCATTGCCCTCCAGAAGAATTTCTGTTCCCGAAGTATTAGTCTACGCCAAGTGCATGCTTGGCGTTTTCACTTATGGGAATACGATCTATCTAACTGCCAATCTATGGGCTCCGACGCCCAATAACTTAAGCGCAACTCCACGCCGGGCTGCTACCCTAACCCTATACGAAAATGTCAACGGTCATTCACTTTCATGAATCATAGTTCAATCTTCCTACAGTCGTCTAGAGTATTATACTATGCTCGCATTTGGGCGTTAACCACAGCCACAACGTTACTCCTCGACGGGTTTTATTCTAATGTCGGGCTGGAACAAGTTCCATGGGCACCCAACCCTGTGGTACCAAGAAACCTGCTGTCAGGTTTCGTAGCCAAGGCTACTTCAGTTTAATTTCATGCAAATCCGTTACTCATGACCCTCTCATATCAAAGCTACAGATAGTTCTCTATGCAGAGGGTATGCCAGGCACTTCCTGCCTAGCACACCTTCTCCTTTTCCGTTTGAAGACCTCGCTTGCATATTCTTTCAGCACCTTACTAACATAATAGCCTCTATCCACTCGTTTTATTCTTATTCTGCCCAAATCCCTAACTTTATCATACAGTTTTCTTTCTCACAAAACATGCAACTAGCCCTCATAACTGTCTCCGAGCAAACATTCGACACTTTTATGCAAACGCCTTTCATGCAAGAATGCATTCGGTGTTCCATAGCCTGTCAAAAAGAACCCCATGCTAAGATTGAATTTAAAGTCAGGATGATCCTCCTTAAAAGACACATGTCTTATGAATCCAAACGTTATTCTGACCTATTCACTCTTATTCCACCTAGCTTGCCATCTACTAATAAAGCTTTTTTTACCTTTCTTTCTTACTAAGATCTACAGCCACCCCATTTGATACCCGGTCATATTCTCTATAGAAAATTCTCCTTTTGATCTTGAAGGATATTCTTCTACTTAGATTAGAGATGTACAGTTGCACATCATCTTCATAGAGATATAAGTCGCTAAACTTTACTTGAAGAAATATGTCATTGATAAACATGGAGAATAATTAGGATCCAAGGATCGATCTTTGCAGGACATCGATAAAAAAGAGGAGTAGCTTCCGTTCATGTAAACTGCCTGTAATCTGCAACTCTAACAATTGAAAACCAGATTTGCTGCCTGAAGTGAAAATTTAAATATTCTTCGATAGAGACAAAAATAATCCACTGTATTAAAAGCCTTCGTAAAATCTAAGGATACTAATACAGTTAATGCATCTCTGTCAAAAGCCTGTGAAATATCACTGCTTACCTTAAGCTGAGACAACTGTAAGTTGCTAATAGTCGTATTATAGGATATCAGGCGACACAACTTAGCCGCTTTAAGTCGTCAGTGATTGTGCAGTGATTAAATCTGTTTAGACTTATATCATCAGCGGGAGCGGAGAATAACGGTTTGTGTTCGAACTCTCAACAAATTTATCTGAACCTTTGAGTATGATCCTGCTGGACTTTTCTCTACTTTTGGGAAAGCTGCGACTAGAAACACTTTCGTAAGTCCTATAGACGAAACTGCAGAAGATCGGTATATTTTGCTTTCTTGTATTTTCGATACTCCATCCAGTAGTACACAACAGCTAAATCGAGGAAGTGAAGCGCCATTTTCAAAGTTCATTTCTTTGATTTTGACTACGTCCGGTAGCATTCCATACATTTTGTTGCACATGTCAACGCCTCCCATATGTTTATTGTATAGTTTAATTATTTGTGGACATGGTATGTTCATAAATGCAATGCTTTGTTCCACGGAGAAGGCTGAGTTCTTAATTCCGTTGGTCATAATAGTTCCGGTCCCGTAATAAGTAAGGCTTAAAAGTTTCAGTATTAGAGGTATAGTTATAGTTATATCTATCGATATACCGAAAACTTAGGCCGTTAGCTTTGGATCAGATATTGATTCTCTTCAAATCATCATTAATACGAGCAATACTGTCCTCAAACAAACCAACAGGTCTGCTTAAATAGATCTGCACATCGTCAGCATACATGTGCATGCTGATATCCTGAACGGTTTCAGGCAGATCATTTATAAATAAACTAAATAACAAAGGGCCCAATATTGATGAAAAAAGAAACTGATGAATGATAAAAGATACGGGTGGAGGCAGAGTGAACCAATTCGTTTGACTTCATCTCCAAAACCCTGCGCAGAATCCGATGGTTATATGTAGTCAGACTCTTAAACGCACTTATTTTACTTGTAGAGACAAAAGCACTGGGAATTTTATTTAGTTTTAACAGACCAAAAGTTTTGAAATTCTGCAAAAATACTTTCTGCTCATTTACAGAGGGGAACTTTATGACTATCGGGGAATTTTGGTGTTTACTGCCACGGTCATGGTGTTTTGGTTTACTACGGAAAGCAGTCGAGTAAGGTGATACGTGTGGTTAAAATGATGGATGAGATGCTGCTTAATATTTTCTTTTCAAATTCGATTTGGTACTTTTCATTTTGGAACTATGAAAAATTTATAGAGAAATTCCTTCAAAGTTTAACTAATTGAAGAAATATCACAGAACGTTACAATACAAAATTTAACTTCATGTTAATTAAAATCTGTATTCACTCGAAACTCTTAGAAACCCGACTACTCAATTTGCATATTACTACTACTACTACTATTTGACTCCAAGTTGTACGAGCTTTTCGTATTTTTAAAGATTTTAGTGATAAGCTAGAAGTGATCCGTTTATTTTGAAAGTGGAATAAGTCCATTTTTTTACGACAAAATATTGAAATATTTTAGTTTATTTTAGTCATTTAAAAAAATAATTTAAAAATATTTATGGGATCTAGCAGTGAACTTTTGTGTGTTTTGAAGTTAAAAATAGTGTAAATTTATTAACCAATCATGTTTACTACAGAATTCTGAAGAAAATAGAAATACTATACCTAAATGGACTTGCACCAGTTTCAAAATGTGTGAAATCGAAACCCCTTGCAACTATTACTAATTCATTTGATCAAATTTTGTGTATATTTATATCAATGGGACTCTGGCTGAGATTGGTCAGCAAACAATTGTCTGTCCCTAAATCCCTCGAAAACTCAAACAACCATCTACCCCATTCGTCTCAGAAACATCACCAACATGTCTGTACTTCTTAACTTGCTTCTTCAGGGCCATAAATATTGCGATCTCAACTAAACCAGTCTTGAATCTGGGTCTTCTAATGGATCCTGTTCTCAGCCACAAATAAACAGGATTTGCTCAAGGATCTTGGCCTGCGCTCGCTCTATGCGACCTCTCATCATATTGATGGTGCACCCGTATGAGACTTTTCTCTGCTCCGTCCACATTTTTTCTGTGTTAATTAGTACTGCTCCCCATCTCTCCTGGTAACCGCTATAAACTGTCTGATTTTACTAGGCGGTGCTTTGTCCTAAGTGCCGATTCTTGTAAATTTATGTTATTTTCTGTACTATATTTTAAGTACCTACACCTGTGTTTTTATTGTTTATTTTTTATTTTGCTACAATGAATTTCCTTTCGAGCCCAGCGCATGCTGCCAAGGTACTCAAATAAAATTCTAATTAATAGGCTATGTTTAGGCAGTGTAAAACTACAAAAAAAAATTAAAATTGATTGCAGTTTTTCTTTCTTGTTGCTTTTCTCCGCATGGGGGTGACAAAAAAGTAAGCTTGCGAAACGTTTCTGTAGGCCGGGTGGGCCTGAAAAGCTATTGGGTACAGTTGGCTTGGCGAGCGTTTTTGCTTTTCTACGCCCCGGAGGTCGACTGGCGAAACGCTTGCGTTCAAATAAAATAATAGGCTATGTTTAGGCTGTAAAAGTAAAATGCAAAAAACCAGTTTTTCTTTTGCTTTTCTCCGTATGGGGGTACAAAAAAAAACTGAAAAATCGATTGGTTACAGTGGCGTGCCGAGCTTTTTTGCTTCTCTACGCCCTGGAGGGCGGATGCCTAGTATACCAAATTATAGATGGAGCTACTATTCGCTTTGAATTTTATGTGTCAAATCATTTTATTAGTGTTGCCACATGTTGCTCCATGCGTCCCGAATAAACGGCATTACCAAATTTGGCATTGGTTCAGTGAGCGCGAGCGTGTACCGATTCGGTGAGAAGAAAAATATCCCTCCAGTAAAATTTCTGCATCTCAGAAAAACTAGAAATAGTATTTCCAGCTCCAAATTATTTTGCACAAATAATCTCCTCTGTGTTGAGCGCGAGTTTTGTTCCTTTTTCGCTGTGTGCTGCACTTTACTTCGCTGTCAAAAAATTCAGTCCCCGCGTTCGGTAGATTTTTGATATTTTTCTTGTGGGGCTCGTCGTCCAGTTTCCCGACAAAAAGTAATTGAAGTAATTCAAGTTTGTTTTTTTTTTTTTTGTTATAAACTATTCTACAATTATTATAATTATAATATTAAATTAAAATAACACGTTACAAATGTGAGTGTGTAACGAAGAAAAAATGTTAAGAATTTCGGTGTGAAAATGAAATGAATGCAGCGAGGAAATAAAAAAAAGTGACGTGTGTGATTCCGCGATAGTCCAACACCCTAAAAAAGAAAGAATTCAACCAGGCACCATAGAGTTGGTAGATGTTTTCATTTGATTTTATCGATGAAAATAATTTTTATTTAATCGTGATGTGACCCTGGTTTTTAACCTTCCAAATATGGTCATGAAATTCCGTTGTATATTCAATATATAATTTTGGGTGGCTAGCGCTTTTTTTTCTTAAATATATATATAAATACATATGTGGTGAAAATTTTGAGGTTATGTGGTGTTGTTGTGTGAGATTTCTTTAAATAAAACTTCCCGTGGGTGGAAATAGGTCTCCGCGCTTTAATGAACCAAAAAGAAAAGGAAAAAAAAAAGATTGATAAGTTGAAATTAGAAAAAAAAAGTTATTGCAAAATCTACAAGAATCCTCTCTCATTATTTGATTTTAATGTTTTATGTAAAATTCCATCGTCTTTGGTAAAATGTATATTTTTGTGCGTTCGGCGATGAGTTTCAGTGGAAATTAACAACAAATAAATCGCAAGTACTAAAAATATTTATCAAAATTACATGAAATTAAACAATATACTATTTACTTGTTTATACCAGGTTTTGTTTAATACGCAAAGATAACGAAGGAATTATATACATTTTAGGGAAAGTTTACAACGGTTATGTCAGGCGGAAAAAGGCCGAGTTTCTAAACATGCTTGCTCTATTGCTAATCAACTTTGCAAAAGTGCAAACTTATGCATTGGCCTTGCACCTAATTTCCCTGCTGTTAGCGTTTTATTTGCCCAATTGTAATTGCTGACAAACAGATTGGAGAAATGAAATATGAAGATCACAGTAAATTTGGGATTCTGCTGCTGCTTTCCCATTACGGAACAAGAGAGCTCCGCTTTCACTGTCGTATTTGGAAATTTTACGGAAAACTTATTTTATTTTAATCATAAAATATCTGATTAGTTTTTTTTAACAGCTATTTAAATGGGGAAAACTGATATGCAGAGCCTCTTTAATATTAAACTGTCACCAAAACAACTAATCAACTTTATATGCAGCTTTGCAGAAAATATCGTGCTAAGAACATCTAACACTTCAACTGACGACTAAGTTTTCGCAATATCTCAAGCCTTTAAGTAAATAGCAAGGTCTTTGTCAAAATCTACCCACTAAGAAGACTGTCAAATGAAGGTCTTCTGCACGCTAGATATAGATAATCCAGTTTCTCTGAAATCATGTATTATAAATGATTCTCAGGCAGAGGTTTTGATTGATCTCAACATCCCGTCCTTAAATAGGATCAATGATTTCTTTCCAGGACCAAGGAGGAAACAATAGTTACTCGGAGTATTCAATGGTTGGTAAATACGTAATAGCATAGATGGCACAAGAACTAGATGTCGCATGGCATACTAGAGCAGCAGAGTATCAGATTTTGAAATGGGTAGTGCATTCTGGAATGGACCATAATGTATTTTAGAGCGTGCCGAAAGCAAATGTTTTTATAATAGCGGTTTTGTATACATTTGATCGATTTCTGCAACACTTCAGATACGTATACATCATTTCAAATGTTGTGGTCCATTCCGGAATGGACCACCCAGCCATATAAATTTTGTATACTTTTTGGTACTACATGCGACATCTAGTTCTTGTCCCATCTATGGTAATAGTTAAAAATCGAAGCTTTCAGCCTTAGGATCAGTCTGGGACACTGACTTATAACAATGGACTGAGCGATTTGGCTATTTCATGTGGCACAAAAAATGCTGTGTTTCTGTATATTACCTTTAGAGCACCCTTTAAAACGATTACATAAAAAACATGTAAAACTCAATCAATCAGATGAAATTTTACACCCATAAATCGAATTTAATTAAAAAAATATATTTTCTTGTGCCCAAGTGATATTTTAATCGCTTATAAGGAATTAAACTCATTCCGACTTTAATTTTCAAAAGTTATTTTTAACTTAATCCTGCTTATGGGCAAGAGAGACGAAGCATGGTAAACACTATATTTACCTCATTCCTTCTGCGGTGATTGCATCTGTAGCCAACATAAAAACATCAAATGGCATATGCAAACGTTCCAGAATGCAATATTTTGTGTTGGTAGCTCCAACTCTGCCATAGGGCGAAAGAGAGAACTATAAAACTTGTGCCATGCTTTCTTATAGGAAAATTATAATCCATTTTATAAGTCAGTGGTCTGGGATCAGCTTATGCTTATGGTAAATTGTGTACAGAAACTGCCTCGATCACATTTATTTTTTTATTTTATTTTGCTTGGAGTGGCGAATCTTACAAAAGTTTTACCCGCCAGATTATAAAGAGAAATTATTGAATTTTAAAACGCTTTAGGTATCTTAAAAGTAAAAAGCTAAAAAATTGTAATAAAAATTATCTGTAAAAGATATCGTGGATAGCCATAATAAAAAATTTGACATCTGAGCGCTCCTGACCACGGTCCATTTTTGTGTTCTTTTTCTAGCAGTGTGTACTGCAATGTACCAATTTCCATGTGCGTATCATTAAGTCTGCTCAAGGCTTTGAATTTGCTTTTTTTTAAGCCTTATTGTACCTTGGTATAGTTAGTAGATTCCAGTCCGTTGTGATACCACATTGTTGCAGCTTACCTGAGATTACAGGTACTAGTACCCCTAATTCTCCAATGCAAAGTAAAAGTTATTCGTATATTCGTGTCACTCTTCTTTTGGCATGTTTGAGGCATTTGCGCAACGTTTGTTAAATTCTTTCCACCTCCTCATCTTTCAAAGATGCAGGGTACAGTTTTAACGGCCATGATTTAGAGAACGTTTGCGTAACTCTTCAGAAAATCTGCTGTTTTTTTTACAACACATTTACCAAAGCTGTAGATCGTTACTTTCTTTTCTTCTTCCATCTACCCATACCAACTGTAAATCTAGAATCCAATTAACTGATCCTTGGATCCCTGGTTTCGAATCCCTTTTTCAGCTTCGACTCTGATATCTATTTTCAATCCATCTGTAAAAACACAAATTAACCTACAGCTCTCTATTAACAGGTATATTAGTAGAGAATCTCTTGATAAAATCCTTCTGCCTGCTAAACATTTACTATTAATGTTTACAGGGAGAAGATAGAGAATTGTACTTCTATGATATTCAAGCAGCTCTTTAATAAAATTCTTTAGATTAGTCGCTTCTTCCAGAACGCTCTACCACACCAACATTTCGTTTCAAAGGATAGATCTGTCATACGTTTAATATTACTGCTCAATTTTTTGCCATAAAGCGTTAGCCGTCTTTTTGACATGTCCGTTTATATTTATTCTTCCAACGGCTTCAAAGCCTGAATATTCTGAATAAATAATATTTATTACATGGTTTTGATATATAAATCATTCTTTGTTCCTTCAAGTATTAAACAAAACTGGAGTGGAAAAGTAAAGTATATTAAGGACAGAAGTAATCTTAAGGAATCGTAGAAAAGTTTTGCGCGTACCTCAAAAACGATAGCTTGGAATTTTTCCAGATAAAGTAGCTGCATGATTTTCATAATGATGGGTGGTGGGACTACCCAGAAAAAAATAGTTACAGGACTTTCAAACTTGACTGATAGGATTTGTTCCAAAGCAAATACGTCAGGAACGTTATATCCGTACATCGTTACCTTTAATGTCGCAAAGAGAACACAATGCAAGAAAAACTTCTTTCCTAACACCCATGAAAAGTATACGCTAACTTCCAAGCAGAAGGCCCCAAGCAAGTTATCGAGGAAATCGACGATTGAGAGAAGTTACCTATTTAAAAAGAAGCGAAAGCAAAAGAAAGAATGAATTCATTAAAATAGCTGCCATAAGTAGTGTCTGGTAAGGCAAGTATTTTAATGAATTCATTCCAGCCGGTATGCCCTTTGCACAAGCACAAATCAATTCAAAATCAATTTCGCTAACTACAATACTAAGCTCCTAATAGAGCTCGTACAACTCAATTGAGTCATTCCGAAATAACAGTTCCATTTTATCCTTCTATTACAGACATAGTATTTCTATCCAACACGGAAAAAAACAAAACATAACTATTCTATTAAAATAAAGCAACCGGCCTCTCTCTTATCAATATCCACACATAAATCTGGACACAACTTTAATCAGGATCAGCAACGTTTACTGGAGGATGTTATCAAAGAAAATAAATGCTAGAACTGGTCCTAGCTAGCAGGTCAGCTAAGCTGACATTAGTTTACATTACGGGGCTCTGCCCTCCACTCCATGTAGTAACTATCGGCCGGCATCGTTGTACCCTGCGTAGTCGAGGAGTGACTTCAATGTTCTGAGCAAAATTCAAGACAGCACACTTGATTTATGTAGATTGTTTTGCCCTGAGAAGAGGATCAGCTCTGTTGAAGTAATAAACTTCCAACTCTTGCTAACTTCGGTGTTTAACATCAAATTATTTGGGGATCTTCTAAGAAGAATTAGCATCAAATCAAGACTCCAATCTGCTAATAGTCCTCGAATAAATTAACGGGATAGCTCAGACCCCTAATCAAAGTAGGGATACCTGAGTCATACTCTATATAGGCGCAGACAATAAGTATATAATAGTTCGAGCCTTTTTGAAAGTGACCTTAGTTGTAGTAGTATCCCAGTTGCTCAGATGTTACTGCAATACCGCGTTATCAACGTCTCTTTCACCACCACTAATTCTTGAATTGGAGTATGTAGCGTCATACAATAAGACTTATAAAGAACACGTATTCGGGTCTTTCAATGCCAGGATTCTGTCAACTGTGTTTGTAAACATCAAACGAAAGGAGAAAATACCATATCAGCCCAACTTCATCTTGCACTATCTGCCAGATCTTAGATGGGAAAATATTAGATATACTTCTCAGCATTGTTTAAAAGCTCATATTTTTAGGAACACCTACTGTAAAACCAGGTATAACATTGATGAAAATCATTTTTGAATGTAAGACAAAGGTAACCCAGACAATTATTTCTTCCAAGGATATAATGCAATAGGAATTTAGGAGCTCTTATTCGTAATCTCTTAACTTGTTCATTCTTTTCTTCTCCCCCACACTTCGTTAATTCTTCCAAAATTGTGAGAAAAAAACATCGTATTGCTATCATAGTATAGAGATGTAAGAGGGAAGCCAACAAAACTAAAAGTTCTAAGGGGAGGATGTCAAGGATAATAAATAGCTGAAGAAAGAAAAGTCCCAAAACCGAGTTTCCACCAGAATTGAGAATTATCGCCGACACAAAAAACAACCAAAAGCACTTTAACTGTAACCGCAATCGATGGAGAGACAATGTGGTTTAGACGGCTAAGAAACTATTAAGGTGGTTATGGACAGTCATGATGATGATGACAGCTACTACCTACATATGTATGTGCGAACAACAAATATAATTCAAAATTGTTTAAATTGTGAAAATAGTTAACGTAAGCAAACTAGTAAATGGGTGCCTCAATAGTTGAGTATTGACACGCACAATTTAAATTACTTTTTGTATCGAAAATTAATTGTCCGTGAAAAGCTTTCATAAAAGATTTTTTTTTTTAACTAAAATAAACCCACCAAAGTCTAAAATAGAAATCAAAACAGAATCCATAACGATTCTGTTGTTACAAATTAATGAAATAATTAGTTGAACATTAATTTAAAGCAACCTCGTTATCACAATTATGCAGCAGCAATGAGAGATAAGCTTTAGTGGCGTTCCCGTTTATGTCTGGTTGAATTTCCTGCGTTCTTTTTTCTCGAATATCGCAGTCGACAAAACTGCGCGAAATCAAAGGAATGAATGAGAGAGAAAGTGATTAGATAATTTTAATTTTTTTTAATTATAATTTTCTGATTTATGTTG
Organism: Dioctria linearis; assembly: GCA_963930735.1. Lineage (NCBI taxonomy): Eukaryota > Metazoa > Arthropoda > Insecta > Diptera > Asilidae > Dioctria > Dioctria linearis. The sequence continues at coordinate 304,175,203 of OZ005740.1, read as the reverse complement.
AAAGCGATAACACAAAAATTTTTTTTTTTTTTTTTTGCATACAGAAATCCTAAAAGATGTCGTTTCGCGTTGTCCGAACCTCCAAGTTTCGTCATGTGTACGGTCAAGCATTAAAACGTGAACAGTGCTATGATAATATTCGTGTATCAAAAAGCAGTTGGGATTCAACGTTTTGCGCTGTTAATCCTAAATTTTTAGCAATTATTGTTGAGTCAGCTGGTGGTGGAGCTTTTATTGTTTTACCCCACAATAAGGTAAGCATTTTGTTTTTATTATTTATTAAAATTTTGAAAAAAAAAATATTTTAACTGTCTCGCGGAAATGGCATAAAGGGTAACTCTCCAATGAATTTCTTTTAACTAATTCCATAATCTCCTAGTTAATGTGACTTCTGTTTAAAAAAAAGCTTTCTTCCAAGTAAATCTCGGTTTCCCTTTATGATGTATTTTTCTTGGTTCAAGTCAAGGGCCTGCCTTGCGATGTTTTTGAAACTATCACATTTAAGTGCAATTTCATTATCCCCTTACAATTATATTAGAGCTGAAAATTGGATCCAAATCTGTGGACAATCCGAAACTAGATCCAGACTAAGAATAAAAGGTTGAAAATGTCTTCCAAGTTGCATTGGTTCATTTGGGAAATGGAAATTTCATTGAACAACCCAAAAATAAGATAAACAGCAACATTTAACACCCCACAACAACCCTCAGTATTAAAACCTTTCCCATTGTCCATCTCAAATGAACTGAGGATATCCATTAAAAAAGGTGGTGTTTATCTTATTTTTAAATTGTTTGAATAAAGCAATGCAATCTGGAGCAAGTTTTCAATCTTTTTTAATTATTCTGCACCCGGATATTTCGGTTCCGGATCCAGATAGTTCGGATAACCTGATTTGCGGAATCGGATTCCAATGATTCGGGATAATCCGCATAGTAAATTATCCAGATACTTTAACTCTAATCTCTATGTGACCTGTATGGAGTTAACAGTCTGCAAAATTCTTGTTCTCAGGCTCAGTAAATACAGAAAGTTTTGGGATTCAGTGTAAAAAATATTTGGAGTCGGGTTGTTATATATTGAGTGATCCTCCTTCTTGCAATTATATAGCAGCATTGCCACAGTATCTTAGAAAGCTTAGGGTTCGAATTTAACAATGTTGCATTAGTTTAAAATCAAGGAGTCGGAGCCGAGTGACTATAACTCTGCTCCGGAGCGCTGCGAAGCATCGTACTCGTGCAGCAAATGCCTGAGCGGAGCTATAAAGGTCTAAACACAATTGCGACTTCGAGGGCGGACTGCGACGTTGCTCGATTAAACAAGAAGAAAATGAGACACGACTGCGACTTTGGAGAGGTCGAGACGTCGAGGTCGAATTTTGAGCCACCTTCTAAAAGTGCCGTCGCAATGTTGACAATAGAGTCAACTTAAAGCAATAAAAATTATTCGCCGCAGTTGTACTTGATATCAATGGCGACGTCCAACTTGGACAAATGTCGCTGTCGAAGTCTGCCGTCGCAGTTGTGTTGAGGCCTTAAGTTGGATTAGAGCACTCCCGAGTCCCGGTAGTGAAAAGAAACACTAAGTTTCACCTAATAATATTAATAATTCACTAAGCTTGGATTATACTTATGCACACCCACACATATAAACTATTCTGTGGACGTTCGTGAGCTACTCGTGTGAGTTCATGAGCATGCGCTTCTAGATTCTGACAAACGTATTGCTTAGGATTTAGGGTGTCGGAGCGGAAGGATTACAACTGCTCTAGAGCGGAGTAATAGCCGGGTCTAAAAAAAATATCAAATTTTGAATGAGTTATTTTTTCATTTTTGTAATATTCTAGCTTACGGGTTAAGAATATTTTCTGACCTTATTCTCAAATTCTCAATTCTCTCAAAAAATCTTCATTTCGATCCACAACTCTAGCGTATTATTCGATTCCCAATTATTGGGTAGGTTTGTTTAATGAGCTGCTCTAGGTTACTTTAGCTGGAGTATTAAAGGGCACAAAAGAGCAGAAATTGTGTTCGATGATCCTAGATCACTGCTTATAAAGTACTTTAATGTTAACTGAACTGCGTTTCATGAGTCTAGTGCTCTCTCATGGAGTCTATTCAAGATTACCGCCCGAGCTAGCCAGAGCTGCCTTTTTCTGCTCTTGGCTATCCAAAATTCTCAAAAGAGCTACGACCCCTTTTTGCTCTTTTACATTTACTGTGCCCAAGATTCGCGGCAGAGTTCGTCTTGGAATTGATTCAAATTGGTCGATGTCTGGAGCTCGAGCAGATGGACCAATTAAAAATATTCACTGGTTATGTAGCTGTCTATAGTTGTAAATGCTTAAAAAGAGAAATATTTAATGGCAGTCGAAATCAATAATAAATTTAAGAATTTTTTACAAGTACACAGTGACAACAAAGGTTCAGCAGAGAATAAAAGCTAACCATTTCATTCATTTAATTCATTTGTTAATATTTATTAAATAATATAACTTAAATTAAAATAAAAAAAAATGTCTACTCAGACATTTTTTGGCGACCCTACAACCGAGTTTTTCTTGTAACACCCTGCATTAAGGTTTGCACAACGGTATTTGAAACATTGTTTTGTTGTTGCATTTCTCCATGAAATTTTTACACCTGTTAATGTTTTTGCCTCTGCCCATTTTTCTCAATTTGCTTTTTCTTATTGCCCAGTATCCTTCTATTGGGCGGATTTCCAGCACATTTGGAGGATTTAGTGATTTTGGCACGAAATGTATTACTTTGTCATATCAATTTACTGTTTTCTTAGAATAGTGAGTTGGCGCTAAATCTGGCCAAAATAACGTTGGCCCTGTATTTATTGTATCTTTACAAAAGAAGGGCGTACTTCTATTACCACACTGGCAAATATTTTGCCATCTGTCCGTCCGTCTGTGCGCACGATAACTCGAGTACGCGTTCACTTTAAAGCTGAAATTCTCTACACGGACTTTTAAGTAAAATTAAGTTCGAAAATGAGACAAATCGGGCATCTCCTTCGCGAGGTTGCCATACAAAAATATCGGTTTCTACTATATATTTGTACATTGCCTGAGAGCGCGTCGACATAGTGAGCTCAAATTTGGTACATGGTGTTTTTATAGTAATAATAAATAAAATTTTAAAAATGGAATAAATCGGGCAACCCCTTTTTGGTGTTGCCATATAGAAATCCAGGTGGTTTTTTACATATACTGTGAAAACGATCAGTTCTAAACATTTTTATTGTACTAAAAACTTCTTCAAAAAACAAAATCTTATAAAATTGGTTATAATCATTTTTTCTGTCCGACGAACCGTTCTAGAAATATATGGGAAAAACCACTTCAAGAATCAAAATTGCACAGAATTTGTAGGAAAATCTTTTCATATCTACATACATCAGTTCCGATGCATTCTATTTGAAAATTTAAAAGAATAATTGGTAGCCGGAATTAAAATGTTGCGATCGGCTCATATATAAATTTCAAATTTTCCGTAAAAATAACTATGACGATAATTGTAAATTATATTAAGATTAAAAAATTTTAACACATAATAAACCAAATTTTCTTATTGAAATTTCATCAGAGATTGCAAATTTAGTCACAACATTATGATCATCTCCGAAAAGAAATAAAATAATTAATCAAAACAGTTTGTGTCTAAATATAAAACATTTCTTTTGAGTCCGGCACCTAAATATAGATTAGTGGATTAGTCAACGAAATCTGCGTTGACTGAACGCAAGAATCCCATCGTGTACTTGTTGGTTTTACAGTTCTCTATGTGACGAACAAACCGATTATTTTGTTCTTATCTCTTTTGAAATTGTTAAGATAATTAAAAGCTCTATTTAAAAAATTATTTCCCATCGAGGTATTACAGTTAATTGAGATTACAAGTATGAATCATATCTTAAATTTAAATATCTCGGGTCAGACAGAACACAATCTAAATGGTTCAGAGGAAAATTGCACAGAGTTGTAACATTTTCTAGAAATTTATTTCGGATGATACAAAAACTTTTTATAAAAGGGCGCTATAAATGAAAATAGAAAAACATTTGCACTTCCCTTTGAACTCTGGTCGATTATTTAATTTTATTATTGCATGTACAGTGCAGTATCTGGTTGCCTGTTCGTCTGCCAGTATTCTTGGCAACGAAATATATTCTATGGAGCCGAATGCAAACTAAGTCAATAGTGTAAGAGGTAGAAATTATACAATTCTGCATAAGAGATTTATATGTAATTCAGTTGAAATTATTGATGGATATAAATTTTAAGAGATGAATCTTCTCTACACGCACCACTAAATATTGTTTTGTTGTTTCCCATCAAGATCTATTACCTCATTCAATATTGGTATCTAATTTGGGAAACTCTGTATACATGGAAAGAGAACGTTTTAATGAAATAAAATTATATTGCGACGAAGGGAAGATACATTGTCTCTTGTCTCTTGTAGGATTTTTTAAATTAGGATATATTTTCCATTAACACACTGGGACTTTCTTCAGAGGATTAGAGTGAATGATATCCTTTCCGTAGCAGTTGAAATAAAATTGGGAGTACTACAGGGATCAGTGCTGGGGACATTATTGCCGACATTAAGACTGCGTTGAGTCATTCAAAAATTATAATTTTTGCTAAGATGTTTTGGTGGTTGTGATGTAGAAGTAATAATGAATTTAAACAAATTAAGTGAATGGCTTACCCCGGGTATACACGTGCAAGTACAGCTTGCATGCAACATGCACTGCCATACTTCTTGCACGTGTAATCCAACTCCCATACAACTTTCAGCGAATTTGCATGATGAAAATTCATGGCAGCTGGGAGCTAATAATTTGACATTTATACAGTTTTTAAAATGGCGGAAATGGAAATGGCGTACTTTACCAACACCTTCCTCTTCCTTTTTTCTTGGGTTCTTATCATTCTGATACTTCCTTTATTCCTATCATTTTCCAATATACACAAGACTCTACGTCTCAATGCCATTTTTTAAATGAACTTGCATGCAAGCTGATAAGACATCAACCGAACTGCCTTCTGCTGTCAAGTTTAAAATTGCGTTGGAAGTGAGGCTTGCATGCAAGCTGTACTTGCAGGTGTAACCACCGGGTTAGAAAGAATAAATTGAAATTAAATGCTCACAAAACTAAATTTATGGGCAAAAATTGTGCATATAATGAGGACTTGGAAATTGATTATGAAAAAATTGAGTGCGTGCGTGAAATTACTTCTGGGTTATTATTGACAACAAATTAAGTTTTTAACATTAAGAGCTAGACAATACTAAGGTAAGAAAAGACTTAAGTACTACTTAAAGTACATTTTCGTTACTTAAGATTTATTACTCAATACTTTTGAAATCCCATACTTAGTACTTTAACATAAGTACTTTCTTCTATTTACTTGTACTTAAGACTTAGTTTTGTACTTAAGTACGAAGATTTTTACTCAGTCTATTAAGTACCTACAAATATCAAACTCTTCGTAGAAAAGCAAACACAATCTCTACCGCAACTCCTTTTTTGTTAAGTTTTAAAGTACGCAAAGAACTGTCAAAGCATGTACCGCATTCACGCGTCAAGACAGAGCCTTAGACAAACTAATACATACAAACAAGACTGGGCAAGTAGAACAAAAACCAGTAACGTTTCGCTCGAATATAAAATGGACGATGCCTCGATTTGATGACATAACCAAGGGTAAGCAAGCAATGCCTGGCTCCAATATAAAATCAACGATGCCTCGACTTGATGTAGGGAAGGCCTCAATTTTTTCTTAGAAATTTACTGGAAAATTTTTCCTTAGAATTTTTATGCATTATTGGAGGCGACATGGGTGCTTGGGCGGACCTCCAATAGTTTTTATGAGTGTAGCAATGAGAGGTGAAAGTGTTACTCTACGTGTAGCGCTGAAAACTATAAAAAAACTATAAATAGTAGCTATTGGATACTATACATATTATAGTTTTCAAAAGGTATTTATTTATTAATATCTATTAACTGAACTCTATAAACTTCATTATATTACTGTCAACGTACAAAGACTCTAAAAAAGTACTCTAAAAAGTATTTCAAAAAGTACTCAGTACTTTTTATAGAGTTAGTACTTAGTTACAAGTACTTTTCATACATGCGGTACTTGCACTTACGCTGAAGTACTCAGGCCTTCGGTACTTGTACTTAGTACTGTTTTTTTGTACTTGCCCATCTAAGGCCCTTAGCTCACCGGTCGGCACGACATCGATGCAACATAGACTCGGTAAACGTGCAGCATGTAGAGCCACAGTGTATTTTAATTAGTACCTACTAGTACCTGCAACATGTTTTCGGTATGCAGCATTGCGACATGTCTTGTCAGTCGATAAGCTGCATTTATCGCATTTACCTGTTAATTTTGTCGTGAAATCAACAAAATGTCTGTTGTAGCATGTATGCCCGTGAAATGAGGGAGCTCTATGCAGTACGACATTGGCTTTAGCAGTAGTGCCAAACAAAACAGGAATCAAATTTTTTTCTTTTTAATTACTTAATTGTACTACTGATTGGTACGAGATTTTTGGAATAATAAGGGGAGAGATTAAAAAATAAGTAATTAAATTACTTTTGATTAAGAGTAGCCTATTAGGCCATGATTAGGCAACTCATGCGCGACTTGTTGATTTGTGTATTAACTTTTACAAAAAATATATTCATTCAAATAGAAGATGAGGGTAGGTTGATTTTAGTCGGGATCTTGGACTATAGGTCTAATAACATACAAATAATGAAAGCGAAATATTGTGTAAAATTCCTGTCAGTGTGAGGAAATCTCGGTTCTTAGGTGAAGGCGTGGACAAGCAAGAAGAATTTAACTTATGTGAACTCTCTAATGTCAATTAAAAACATAAAATTGTTCAGTTATTTGAATTAATGTTAACAAAAATATTTAATTAACATTAACAGCCTTGAACTTAAATTAATAAATGTGTGACCATTTTAATAATGAATTGTGCTTTGCGCTGATGTTGCAATAATCACCGAAATAATCTCGGAAACGTTTTAAGGAAAGCTCCAGCTATGAAATTAAACTAGAAAGTTCATTTTCTGGAAATACACAAAAAAAATATAGGAAAACAAAAATATCAAGATTATTGTTCAAATTATTTCTTTGCTTACATTTTTGTGTCTTCCAACTTTTTCTATTCTTTAATTTTCACTGACAGTTCACAATTTTGTTTAATTTCAAATTTACTACGTCAATGAGCACAGCGAATTCAAGAACAGAATTCTTCCGCATAGTGGGCAATGCTGCAATAATGAGGGGTAGGGTTTCCAATTATCCGACATTAATGATTATCCGGATATCGAATATTGAAAACCCAAAATATCCGGATAATCCGGATATCCGGATAACAAAAAACAAAATAAATAAATAGCTTGAATCTAATATTTCATGGTGTTTTATAATTTTTCCTATTCAAATATTTTTAAATTATATACATTAATTATTAATATATAGTAAAAAAACATTATATGATTTATATTTATTTTGTTTTTAAAAAAGAATATTTTAAAAAGTTATTACATTGAAAATTTCAAAATTCAGACGAGTTCTACATTTTGTCTTAGTCAGGACGACGATTGAAATGCTTGCTTTATTGTAAGAAATGCATTGAATAGTATGTTTTTTTTGCATTGCTCTGCTCATCAACAGAAGAAATTGCCACTTCCAGTTATCGCTGCAGACTGACAATGTAATGGGAGTACCTTTTGAATTATAATCAAAATATTTATGGAATGTGATATATTGCCTGCTTCTAAGAAGTTTTACTTTCATTTCGACGTTCATCCATTCGGTTTTTATTCTGTTTCGATAAATTTTAACCTAAGTTCATTCTAAACTCGTCTAAGCTTTCAAATAGAAATCTATAAGCACATTCAGCAGTCAAAAGTCTCGCTGAATTTTTATTTAATTCCTTTGCTGCAGTCTCTGGTGGTAAGAAGCCATCTAACAATTCTTTTAAACTTGATTGCCCTTAAATGGTTAAAAATTAAATGCCGCATCGTTGACTGCTGGCTTACCCGTTGATTACGTCAACAGATTTTATATACATAATCACTTCGTATATGCATAACGCCATACGGATAACAGAAAACTCCTACTCCTAGATGAAAACTATAGGGTACACTAAGTTTGTCCTTCCGTCTGTAACGCATAGAAATAATTATAGTAGCGCAAAACGGGTTGAACACCCATGTATAATATTAAGGGTTATTTTGATTTTTGAATGTCTGTCTGTCTATCTGTCTATGTGTCCGCACGATAACTCGAGAACGCATGTACTTAGATAACTGAAATTTTGCACATGAGCTTTTAAAAAAAAAAAAACAAATATTAATTCAAGTTCGAAAATGGGACAAATCGGGTAACTCCTTCAAGGAGTTGCCATACAAAACTTTCATTTTTCACTACATATTTGGACATTGCTTTAGAAGGCATCAGCGTAGAGAGCTGAAATTTTCTACGCGACGTTTTCATAAAAATAGTAAAAATTATTTTATAAATGAGCTAAATTGGGCCATATAAAAATGTTGATCTTTTATGTAGGTATTCTGTGAAAACAATCAGTTCTAGACGTTTTTTGTGTACTCAAAAGATCTTCAGAATATGAAATGCTATGAACCTAGTTATAATAATTTTTTCTGTCCGACGAACCGTTCTAGAAATATGTATATGCGAAAAACCACTTAGAAAATCAAACTTACACATATGGGTGACCATATGAAATTACATAGACCCAGTTTAGACAGGTAAGTCTTAGTATGCTGCCTCTGCCGCACAAAATCTGTAGGTTGGGTGATGCTTTATTCCTGCTCCCAACCATCATATTACCGGGAAGTTTTCGTGGGGCAGAGGCAACTTATTGACCCGTCTAAACAGTGTCGTAAGGGCATTCATCTAGGGTATCATAAGAATTACTCTTGGACCAATTCTAGCTTTCTTACTTGTTTTATTTAAAATTTGGATAAAAAAACATCCACAAGACAACTTATTTGTTTATTCAACGAAACTTTGATAAATAAATAATAATAATAAATACAACTGCCACTTGAGAAAGTAATTACATAATTTTTTGAAAATAGCTGAACAGTTAGAAAGAAAACACTATTTTCCTGAAAAAATAAAATATCAAAAAATATCCGGATTATCGGATAATTAAGGAAAAATATCCGGATTACCGAATAGTCAAAATGGGTCGGATAATCCGGATAATTTGGTATCCGGATATCCGGATTGGAAACCCTAATGGGGGGTTATTGCGCTTCCTTTAGTTATTATATGTTCTAAAAAGGTATAGGTAAATATTATTAGCCAGTCCAAGTATGACTTGGACAATCTTTTATTATTGAAAATTTCTATTAAAAAAAAACATTTCCACCTGAGTCATTTGTACTTATACGAAAGTGAAATCATCGATAAACTCTCAATATTAACTAAGTAAATTTATCGGGGGATCAAAGCCAACTTTTTTATGTTGAAGTTCTTATCAAAAAATTGGTAATAAATAAAATTTTATTGTCACACGGTATAATCTTCAAATTGATTTGGAACTTGTAGTCAAGGTGATCTAATGCGATTTGTAGTTCGAATGAATTTGGAAGCTATTGTAAATAAATTCCACGCCTTGGGCGAACCAATTTAAAAAAATATTAATTATCATTTTTAACATTATTTTTATCGGATATTGTAGATATGCAATGAAAGCTATAAATCAGAAGTACATTGAAAGATATTGAACTTTAAGTATGTACATGCTCATGCTCAGTGACTATCTAAGCAGATTTAAGAAAAGAATGATGATGACATTAAGATGTCTAGTCAAAATATAAAAAAATAGAAAATCTAATTGAAGTTATTAGCTGTGTTCTTTTGTTTGCCTTGTTCTAGAACTCCCATATACTGGAGAGATCAAATTGTTCTGTCGATTGACGCGAACTATTTGTACTGTTCGCTTCATTAATAAATCTTCTATGAAAATGTATGACGTGTTCTTTTATGCATCTTTTGTTCTGCCCTGTTCTGCTGACACAAAAGAACACAGCTATTGTGCCATTCAAGAAATTAAAAAAAAGCCATACAGCTTTTGCAAATTTTTTGAATCATCAAAAATTTCAAATTATGGAACGGAATGTGCAGCCAATTTGCTGTTATATCGCGGTAAAGTATGATTCGCAATTATACCAAAGTGATTGTAAACGAATCAAAGCATAAATAGACCTTTAAAGTGTCGCCTAATACAGGCTTTAAATATTTGTATACCACAAATGAATAAATAAATACTGTCCTAAGTTTTTCATTCCGTTTGTCACGCTTTGAAATAATTATTGTACAGAAAAATGGACTGATGACTCATCGACGTCTCAAAGAGCATTGCAAATGAATCGGGCTATAAGTTGTGGTCTGGAGCTTAATCCCGCAAAGACTGAACTAGTCCTGTTTACACGAGTGAGAGTTATTTCCACTTTCGCTCCCCCAAAACTGGGTAACATTACTCTTGAATTCAAAACAGAAGCCAAATACCTAGGAGTGATACTAGACTCCGAATTAAACTAGAGGATAAATGTGAATGAGCGCGTCAAAAGGCGGCCATTACAAGAAAAAAATTGGGAAAAGATGGGGTATATAACCTCGCGTCGTGTGGATGTACATTGTCATTGTGAGACCTATCCTTCTCTATGGGATTCTGGTGTGGTGGAATGCTATAGAGAAAGCGACAGCGACACACCTGAAAAATCTTGCTAAAATACAGGTGCTCTTCGAACAACACCAACGGTAGCAATGGATATTAGACTCCGGCTCTTGCCCCTTGATATCCATGGAAAATATATAGCTGCAAAAAGTGCACTAAGACCTAGGGAGTCAGGCTGCTGGATAACAGCAGACCTTAAGCACAGCAAAATACTGAAGATCTGTCCTGGAGACTGTATCCGTGGAGTTATGGATTACATAGTCCCGAGACTACTTTGAAAAAGCGTTCTCATCGCGTGGCAAATTAGTGTCTTTACGGGCGTTTGAGAATAGATGTGGCAGTGGAAACCGGTGTGTACTCATCATTTCCTCAAATACAGACATCGTACCGCCCACCGGACTAGTGTAGTGTGTACCAAGCGGAGGTTCTGGCTATTTGTAAAGCAGCAAATTACAAATTATGTGGTATCTAAGGATTTCTTTCCTTTCTCCTTTACTTTTATGACCGTAGTCATCATCGTCTTTGGATTTCTTTCCTTTCGTTTTTCGTCATCGTCATCTTTTTCTTCCATCCGTCTGCAATGTTTCCATTCAGGTTTGCATGAACCTTGTGAAAAGGCTTCTACATTTCCGTGGATACGTCCTTTGCAATGTGGAATATCAAAGCCATGAGGTTGCTGTCTAGTCTCTCCACGTTCTTCTTCTGTTGATTGCATTCGTTCGTGTTTCCTGCAGTCGTTTTGAAGGTATCTCAGTCTACTACATTTCCAGAATCGAAGGAGTGGTCTGTGATGACGACATTCTGCTGCGAGTCTGCTGCCCAGCTCAATATCCTTGCCCTTCTTCCGGCGCTTCCATTCGTCGGCGTTTTCTGCAGTCCCTTTGGAGGTGTCCCGGTCAATTAAATGTATAGGCTATCGCTTCTGCTGTTGACTTCTTTCCTACTAGCCTTAGTGCGTGTTGTAAATTTTGATCTGCAATAGCGTTCACAAATGCTTCTGTTGCCACTTCATTAAGGAATTCTGCATTGACGCAAGATTACGAAAGATAAGCTAATCTTTCCACATCAGCCTGCAGTGGTTGTAGTGATTCGCAATGCTTCTGAAGCCTGTTGCGTAATTGCAAGCCATATACTTGCTGCATGTGTCTATCATCACAACGTAATTCTATAGCATGTACTAATGAAGTGTAATCACGTTGTCTTTCAATCGATATAGTTTGTAATGGCTCTGACGCGAGACCTCGAAGTGCTAATACGAGAGCTGTAGCTTTGTCTGCATCATTCCATCCATTTATTTCGGAAGCTGCCTCGAATTGCCTCTTGAAAATATGCCACGAATTTTGTCCATCAAATATTGGAGGTTTCATTCTGCCTGCACCGGTTATTTCAATTCCTTCGTGTCGTCTTCATCCTCTCCAAATCTGATTTAAAGTTGTCAAGCTTCTCCGTAACATTTTGTTGCACTTCCGACACTTGTTGTTGAACTTCCAGCACTTCCTGCTGGATTCCTTCAATTTTCACATTTTGTTCGTCTAATGAATTTTCATGAAAATTCTTCTGTTTCTCCAAATGCTCTTGCTCTTCTAAACATGCTTGTAGAAATTGCTTTTCTTGCTCATTAGCATTCTTTTGTTCCTCAAGAGCATTCTTCATCTGCAGGGTTGAAAGCTCCATTTTGGTCATTAAAGTACCCAAAAGCTATTCTATGCTCATCGCAGGCTCTTCTTTTGCTTCAGCTTCTTCTTCGAAAACAAATGACTCAGGATTCTTTTCTTCCTCTATCAAGGCTTGTCTAAGTCGCTCGACTTGAACATTCTTTAGACGTGTGATTTGCAATGACCGCTTCCCCAACTCCACTTTGAATTCCTTTATGCGAAGCTCCCCTAGTTTGCGTCTCATTCTTGCGTCTTTAGTAATTCACTCAATGTCGCTGTGAGCTCGGGAAACTAGGTGCTAACCAGAGGGTTATCCTCTGCTAAGTGCCTGGTCACAGTCACGTTCTTGGAAAGAAGACTGCTGATGCTCTAGCCAGAAAGGGTTCCTCTATGAATATATGTCGTATCACAGCAGAGCCCATAGGTCGGCCCCTAGAAGAGGAAATCCAGATGCACAAGTTTGTAAGCTGGCAAATTGCAGATGGGGAGAGAATTGACAGCATGCGCGGTTTCCAGACAGTTCTGGCCCGAGATATGTGCTGGAAAGACCGAATCTTTGCTGAGGAGGACCGGAATGACGTGCGTAGTCTTACTGCAGATATCACGGGGACACTGCCTCTTTGCCAAACAAGCAGAGCTCATGCAATTTCCATACAATGACTTCTGCAGAAGCTGTATAGATGAGGAAGAAGTTGAGAGCGTTCAGCACCTGGTGTGTGAATGCCCTAACCTTGCTAAACGTGGGAGGAATGCGAACTGGGACAATTAGCAAACTAAGAGTTGGGGCCATAGTAATTTTTTGACGTCATCGTATATAACTTACTAGATAAATCTCATCCTTACAATTGTGTATATAAATTCAAAAATCGGTTTAACTTCTGGGTAGTGATGTCTAAAAGTTTTTGCTTCCCACTATATATAAAGATTGATTTGCTATTGGAGGGGGGGGGCAATCTTCCCTGTTCATACTGAGCTAGCCAACGTTGCTATAGGACATACCCCTTCGAACGTGGCAGTCAATGTACTCCCAGCATGACGGCGCACCAGTACATTCATCACACAGCATATCGACTTATTTACACCACAAATCCCCCGAGAGGTACAAGTAGATATGGCATTTTGGTCATATTTCATAGCCTTTAAGGTCTCCCTAGAGACTTATTTTTTCTGATCAGTTATGAAAAGTGAAATTTACTCAAGACCTGTGAATACAAGTCGCGGATCAGAGATGTTGCAAACAAAATTAAGGGCGCTTTAAGGTCGACGAATATCAAAAGACTGTTAAAACGGCGGTGTCCATTAGTAATAATGGAGGACATATTAAACAAAATATGCTGAAGAAAAGTAGGTAATAAAGTTGTACGCGGCTTATCTGCATTTATAATTTGCATACGGATTTCATACAAAAATTCCTCAGAAGTTTTCTTAAGATTATATTTAACCCTTTGCACTCCGAACAATTTTTAATATGACCTATCAGTAACTCCGAACCATTTTTACTATGGGCTACCAGCTACTCCGGAATATAATCGTCGAGCTTTTGTATGTGTTGAATGTGAGCTTATAACGACAGATTTGGATGAAACTTTTACAGTTTGTATAGGATACCAAAATAGCTGACACGTATTTTTTTTGTTTCCCCTTACCATGCTTCACCTCCCCGAGGTTAGAAACTACGTGATTTTACAATGAAACGTTATTTTCAAAAAATCATATCTCGAGAACGAAGCAACCGATTTTTCTGATATAAATGCCGAATGTACCATAATATATAATATCTTTTATAAAAAAGTATAGCAGCACTAAACGAAAATAAATATTGCTAATAATAGTACTTCGTGATATTACAGTATACGGTGAATTTAAAAATTCATAAAAAAAATAACTTTACGTGGGATGGCCATAGAGGAATGCGGTTTTTTAATTGAATTTGTGGTATTCGGTAGAAGAAGATAGATGAAGAAAAATGTGTCTTGGGGTGTAATCGGGGGGGGGGGGGGGGGGGTGCTGACTCTTAATCCATTCCCTTAGTGACTGAAGGCACGACTTTAAAAAAAAAATCCTTCTAATTTTGATATGACCTGAACATGTTATGAGCTAATAATTGTGTAATGGCTACGGTTTGGACAGGTTTAATGTCATATATGGTTGAATTTATTGTAAATTTTTTTTTCGGCCAATTCTCGCCTTTTTTGGGCATCAATCAAATTGTGCTGTATTCACCGAGCATATTACGGGGGATGAGCACAAATTTTCATGACGGTCAGATGTTCATACAGCACAGTTTTTCGATATCACTGCAGGTGCACTGGTTGCCCTCCAGCAATATGTTCCGTACAACGCCGGCGCTTTGGGGGCATTGAATAAATTTATTCAATGTTTGGGCGATGTTCGCAGGGATTTTTCTGTTTGGTGTCAAATGAAAGTCCTCAATCCAAACAAAATTAAAATTGATTTTAAACTCCTCATACACAGGATACACAGCCTTTAAAAATTGTAATTTAATCAGTGGACTTGAACTTACTTTTGTTGCGCAAAATTTTTCTACACTTGCAGTTTTGTTCAATTTACCCTAAGCCTGAGTTTCGCCAACTTTAAATGGTTCCTTAAACATTTATATACTCTAGGTTAAGCCGCAGGCTATTTTAAATTGTGCGCTAAAACTCTTATTAAGGTGTAAAAGAAAAAGATGATACTTAAACTTTCGATTTATGGACCTATCAACATTAAAACATTTTCAAAATAAATATACACAGATACGATCGAATCCAATAACCTAATTTTCAAAACGCATGTTATTCGCACGTAGAATTACAATTTTACACGCGCTACATTTATCTAAGAGACAAAACGTGCACGAAGCAAAACTGTAGCAAACCTCAATCTCAAAAGAAAATTATATTAGTGTCCCACCACATCATCGTTGTGATCGTTACGTTAGATACGGAACATGCAAGAAGTTTTCAGTTTAATTTGAAAGTAAAGTAAATAATGAGCAAGATGTTACCTCGCTATTGGCAATTCGCCATTTCACTTATATTCAAATTATGGAAATCTAAAAATAATACGCTCTGAGCAGTGTTCTCCACTCGTTGCTACTATATTTAGCCACAGTTTCGTTTTCTATCCCAATGTGAAAATTTTAAATCCTTTTGTTGATGATGGAAAATAACATTTACATTCTGGAGGTTTTTCAGTGAAATTAGGCCGACATTGAAAAATTTTTGTTTTTTGCTCCACTTCTTTTACCTTCAGCTGTAGCGGTAATTTTTGAAAATTTAAATTGGTTTTGCCTTGATTTAGATTTTGTATCTTTCAACAAATATTTAGATGGAGATTGTTTGAATTCGAATTTGTGAAAGAAAACATTTTGGAATTTTTAATTTCAACTGAATATAAATAAATTTATTTTTTCTCTATAAATTATATTTACATATTATACAGAGCGTCCCCTATTAAGTTGGCAATATTCAAGAGAAGGTGTTTATCTTCACATTTTCCTGGGAGCTTGAGTATTGAGGAAATACATCAAAAAATTTTCTTTTCACGATTAAGCCAGAAAATTTCAAATAAATCACCAAACGCGTTCTTTTAGGACAATGTGAACTTGAACTATCTCAGTTCTTAAAAGTCTTTCTAACGATTGAGATTAATACAAGACTAATGCCTTAGACACACAGCACTCTTAATGAAGAAATAACTAACGACTCATTAGTCTATAATGATTCATTATAAACTGCGGACACACAGCCATTTCTTTAATTAAGTTGTGCTGTCAAACTGGTTTTGATGAACTTATCACATTAAAGAAGCAATATGAATCGAATTAACGTGATAAATTTTGTTTTCATTTATTTTATTTTCAATTTAACAATTTCCAGATGAGAAACACATTTTATTTAAAAAAATATTACTAATATAAATTGTGATTTGCATTTCTTTGCATTTCTTCTTCTTATTTTTCAAATCGGCAGATGCACAGCGGAGCTCCAGATTTACATTATATGCCAAATCTAGCACATTTTTCCTCATTATAGCTATAATGAAGGAGGAAAACGCTTCATTAGTGTACTTCATTATCATCTGATTTTCGAGCTATAATGACATATACTATTTGACACACGGCATTTTAATGAATAGTTAGTACAAATGATTCATTAGTTCGTGCTGTGTGTCTAGGGTATAATACCCTATAGGGTATTATACCCTATTCATTAAAATGCCGTGTGTCAAATTGTATATGTCATTATAGCTCGAAAATCAGATGTTAATGAAGTGCATTAATGAAGTGTTTTCCTCCTTCATTATAGCTATAATGAGGAAAAATGTGCTAGATTTGACATATAATGTAAATCTGGAGCTCCGCTGTGCATCTGCCGATTTGAAAAATAAGAAGAAGAAATGCAAAGAAATGCAAATCACAATTTATATTAGTAATATTTTTTTAAATAAAATGTGTTTCTCATCTGGAAATTGTTAAATTGAAAATAAAATAAATGAAAACAAAATTTATCACGTTAATTCGATTCATATTGCTTCTTTAATGTGATAAGTTTATCAAAACCAGTTTGACAGCTCAACTTAATTAAAGAAATGGCTGTGTGTCCGCAGTTTATAATGAATCATTATAGACTAATGAGTCGTTAGTTATTTCTTCATTAAGAGTGCTGTGTGTCTAAGGCATAACACTTCAGGACTAATTTTTTCAACCAACTCATAGAAATGAAAATACATTTCCTTGTGTGCTTATTTACAATTCTTTAAACATAATGAATGTTACATTATTTACAGTAGATAGTCATAGAATTAGGAACACGTGTAATTTTTGTAAAATCTTGGCAGTTTTAAGGAGTTTCAGGAAAGTGCATTATGAAAATTACTTCATATTTATATTACTTAGC
The DNA here is from genome assembly GCA_963930735.1 of Dioctria linearis. NCBI lineage: Eukaryota > Metazoa > Arthropoda > Insecta > Diptera > Asilidae > Dioctria > Dioctria linearis. Next base: position 304,157,893 of record OZ005740.1, on the reverse strand, counting down.
TTTACAGGATCCCTACATTTACGTTCTCCCTATTCATTTTACGTTGTTAGGAAATTTACAGCCATTCCTCGGTATATTATATATATTATATTATTATCCTTGATTTACATCGTTAAATTTTTGATATGCAAAAATATTTTGTCATTCTCACAGTACAAAAGGTATAAATTCAGAAAATCGCACAATAAGGAACATTTTAATGACATTTCAACACTTGCCACGAATGTGAATTCCCAGAATTGCCAGTGTAAGATGCCCACTTCGATTATGAAAGTACAACGTATGATAAATGTGAACAATTTTCTTCCTGAATTTTCGTTCAACATTCGATTTACGTCGTCTTTTACGGAACGTATCTGTATCCCTGGTGTTTTTAAATTAGCACAAAGTAAAAATAGAGTTTACTTAACACGAAATATTGCATAAGCAAACAAACAAACAAACTCCTCAGTATACGTTCCGTAAAATGATTTTCATGTTAATTAATTCTAATAACCCAATAACACGAAATATCTCTTAATACAAAAACGTTTGAAATTCTTACGTGCTTATTTTACTGAAAACACTTTTCTATTATGTACCACGAAATAATGCCTGTTCTACTATCGAACATCACAAGCATTTTACAACCTTGTGACTGGGGCATCATTATCTAAGAGCCTGAAAGTTTCCTACAGAAACTCTGTTCAGGAAATTTATAGTGGGTGTTTAATCTATACTAATGGTGTGACAATTTTGGATCCCTTGCAATATGTTGCCTTGCGATATTTAACAACTACAAGAATCAAAAAAAGTTTCAATCATGCTGGACTTTCTTTGGTAATGCCTTCCTCACTGGGGATTCCTTGGCCCGAAGACGTTAATTTACTCAATACTTCTCGCGGTGCTTACAACTCTGAATTTAGCCACAGATATTAAGTACGCTCGAAGATTATTTGAACCTGGACGACCATATTCATACTGCTCCAATGCTGATCGAGCATGAATTTATGGAAATAATTTGACCATCAAGGTGTGCATCTAAAGCGGAAAACTCAGATGAGGACGAAGAAAAAGAGGATGCAATGTCTCCAAAGTTTTTAATAATATAAATGCTTTTGCGTCTGTAGGTATATAAGACTACGCATGATAAGGAATTCGGATACCACGAAAACCTTTCGCTGGTCCCCCCCCCCCACAATTTCGTGTTAACCGATTTCCACTCTATTTTGTTGTTCCACTTGGCTCCACCCTTATCTATAGCTAGTTCTTTAAATTCTGTTTCCCTTTGTTCTGTTCTGTTTTTTTTTTTTTTTTTTTAATTTGAATTATCTTATTTGGTAAAGTGTAGACTTCGAACTTTCATATTTATGAAACCAATGTAATTGTAGCTTTTATTGATTGCTTGAGATGTTAAATAATGTCATTAGTTCAGCTTTAATTGTTATTTCTTATATTTTTCCCTAATTCTAATAAAAATTATTGCCATAAAATCTTTGTTTTTACTTTTGGTCGCCTAATATGAAACACAATTTTTAATATAAATTGTATTATTTTCTAATATGAGACAAACATATACGAGGTGTGATCAAAAAAGTGTTATTATTACAAACAAAGTAATAAGTTTACATCAAATTTCAAATAATCTCCTTCAAAGTAGCCTCCCTTGCTAGCGATGCATTTATCCAAACGTTGATTCCATAATTGGAAGTCTTCAGTTACATAAATAGCTGGATAACAAAAAATGTTCAACTGTATGAATCAACAACAGTCGTGCATATTTTCCAAGAGGAAGATATGTACATAATCTCTGCACTTTTAAATTTTATGTATAATTCATGATTATCCTTCAGATAAAGGCTAACATGGTCCCTGTTTAGTAATGTGAATATCATGTACATATACATATATATTTAGTGTCATCATTGAATCTATTTAAATTTTTGGAAAATAACAAAACGTATTATCCACTATCCTTGGCTCAGAAACAATTCGGTAAAATGGTCGGAATCGTGCTCAATAAAGTAAAAAAAAAGTCTCTTAAAATTTATTGTCTTACGCATCTATAATATTATGTGTTTGATGTATGGCACTTGCAATTAGATCATTAAATTTATTTATTGAAATAGACCAACAATTTTCTCTCAATTAATGTTTCTGTGAGACGAGAAAAAGTAGTTGCTATGAGAAATATTATTTTACCCGAAATCTTAAAATCACTCAAAATTAGCAGATAAAAGTTATATTTATTTCCGAAAATTAAGAAATATGTTTGATGAAATCTATGAAAGAAAAACGTTTCTTTCAGTGGAATATCCCCCAGCGTAGAAATTATTTTTGAATTTTATTAGATGGTTTTATTTATAAACACCAATAACGTCTTCAAAATATTTTCTCACGTTTTGAGATTTTTACGTTTCCATTTCGCTATAGCAAATAACACTGATATTGAATTATTTCGATTGTATTGTATTAAAAACGTGCGTTGAGTATGTAGGTATGACAATGTTAATCTGACTTGATTTTAATGTAAAAAGTGCGCCATTGTATACGTCATTGAAAAATTAAAGAATATAATTTTACGTTATTTTTTATGAGTTCAGCAATCTTTTAGTTAATGTTTCACGCATTTGATGTTGAATCATTCAATTAACATGGATTGAAGGGTGGGTATATAGAGTGGATATTCTATTTCATATAGAACAAATGTTTTCTTCTTTTAGTTAATATTCTATAAGAAAAGAGTAAAGAAAGATATAAAATCGCTCTCAGATAGACACCTTATTCACGTATATGTGAACTTCTGTCTAACTGTTGGCAGAGAAAAAGTAAATGACAATAGATGCCAATGGATAAATCTTTAAAATTTTCTAAAAATCATTCTAACAACGATGCCTCCAGACTGTAGCTATTGCTATCTGGGCTCAAACATGCGTTCCACATCAAAAAAGTTTTCTGGATTAATTTCAATGCTGAACATTCGGGGGTTCACGAATCACGGGTGGTGTGTTGTTCTCTGGTCTGCCGGCAAAGCATACTTTTGTTCTGCTTCTGCATTCCTCTGTCGTCTGGTTGCTGTGCCCTCCAATGGTGGAGATGTCAGTATTGACAGAGTGACATTACCAGACATATTAGTACAAACTAAAAATATGACCAGCTCTGCTCGTTTCTCTTTCTAGGATATGTTCTTTTCTTTATTATAGAACTACGTTGTAGGTTTGGGTTAGAAACTGGTGTTTTTTTTTTAGAAAAACGCACTTACGTAGGTCTTAGACAGAAGGTTTTCAATGTAAAGCATTATTTCTTAGTAAGATTATTGTATTAAAATATACACTAAGACCTCGCTTTGCGTCGTAGATACGTTCCAAAAAAATCGCGACTCAAATCGAAACGACGCAAAGTGAATTGCTATTTTCTATTTGAAATCATATAAACAGCAAAGATAAGTTACTGTAATTTTCTTTCAGTCCTTAAATGTTTAAAAAAGAAGAATATTTAAATAACAAAACAAAAGTAAAACGTTATTAATTCATTTAAAAACATAAAAAGACTAGTAATTCAATTAAAAATTAAAAATATGTACACAAAATAAAGAAATAAATTATGAAATTATTCAGACTCTGTAGACGAGCTTATGGCCATTGGAGTCCCTTTTACAAAAAATTTGTCCAAAGTTTGCTGAACAGCTTTTTTTCTGATATTAAGGTAAAATTCCTTGTAACAATTAATACCATTTGCTACCTCTCGAGAAACTTTTACACTTCCTTCGATGTCAGGATCATTTTTTGAAAAAATCTCAATTGCTTCGTCTATTAGACTCATTGCTTTAGAAATTTGTTGTGAAGTTAAATTTCGACGGTCACTTATATCTATCGAGCTGTTTTCTTCGTTAGCGGTTTCCAAATCCAGTTGAATCAATTCCTCGTTAGACGTTTATTGGTTATGAGAAGCTAGCAATTGATCTGTCAGTCTCATCCATCCGTTCAAAATTAGATTCTCTTGATAAGTTAGCGATTTCATGACAAACAGTATGTGCTTCATCATCATCAACTTCTAAAGAGGAACTGTCACTTTTTTTTTTGTGCACACATTCTGGCCATATTTTGCGCCAAACACCGTTCGTGCAAGATGGTTATACCTCCTCCCAAAACTGAGATATAATGTCGTGTCGATTGCCTTCAAATATTAAATTTTTTCCAAAATTGCTGCATTGTAGTCTTATCGGGTCCATCAGTTTCACTCAAAAGTAGCTTAAATGTTCGTCGGAGGTAATAGCTTTTAAAATTCGAGATTACACCCTGATCCATCGGCTGTATCAATGATGTGGTGTTCGGTGGTAAAAAAACAAATTTAACATTTTCTGATAAATCATCAATATAAGGGTGACCAGGGACATTATCTACTAAAACTAAAGCTTTGAAGTCTAAGTTCTCTTTATTCCAATAAGCTTTAATTTCAGGAATAGCACACGTGGAAACCCAGTTTTTAAATAATAATGCCGTCATCCATGCTTTTTTATTCGCTCGCCAGTGTACAGAAAGTCGATCTTTTGAACAGTCCTTCAAAGATCTAGGATATTCTGATTGGTAAACAAATAACGGCTTAAACTTAAAATCACCATTTGCATTGCCTCCTAGAAGTAGAGTCAGTCTATCTTTACTAGCTTTAAATCCTGGTGCAGATTTTTCAGTTTTTGATATAAAAGTTTTTTTTGGTAGACGTTTCCAAAATAAACCAGTCTCGTCAATATTGAAAACTTGTTTTGGGACATAACCACCCTCGTGAACTATTGCTTTTAACTCTGCCTTTGTGAGCAATGCTGTGTAGATTTGCGCGAGTTTTGAATCTCCCAAACCAGCCGTGACTAGCCTCAAAATGTTCTTCTTTTTCAGTGGCACTACCACTTGCACCGTCGTTACACATAGATTTGCCTTTAATATCTTCAAATAAGCTTTTTGCTTTTGCCTGGATTACCATTTTGCTTAATGGATTTTTCTGTGCAATCTAATTTTGAATCCAAATAGAAAGCAAAGACTCCATTTTAATGATAAAACCACTCCTTGTATGAGTCATAGTCTTGGCGTCTAAAGATGTTACAGATTTAGCAGCCTCTTTTATTTTAGTTCTATCTCGAGCTTGAATAGTTCTGACAGTTGTTGCAGCCAGATCAAGAGCTTTTGCTATGTCCTACAGCCTTTTTTCCATTATCAAAGCGTCGTAACATGTCCAATTTAATTTCCAAAGTTATAGTTTTCGTTTTTTTTTAACTCTACCAACACTGCTTTTTCCACTCATCATTATTATGGTCTAAAAAGTTGAAATATAAATTTTAAAAAACAGCGTTACAGCCTTTTAATATTTAAATATATTTTACTTACCTTAAAATTTATAATCAAAAGCAAACCCTACACTGCAACTATGATTTTTACAATGATTAACAAAACCTTCCACTGCAATCAACAACCAACTAACAATTGAATGTAAACTTTAATTTTGTGATTCTCCGAAAATCCAAAAAAATTTACAAAACTCGAAACTACGTTTCAGACAATTTAAAAAAACACATGTAATGTATTTCAAAATGATTCTCCGAATAATGAAAAAAAAGCAACGCAATACGAAAAAACAACGACTCATAGCGAAAATGCGTCTTACTTCAGTAACGACGCAACTTCGAAAAAACGCAAAACGAAACAATGCATAGCGAGGTCTTAGTGTAATTGAAAATAGTTTATCAAAGAACATCAGCTTACGTTACATTACAACGTTAGGTACATCGAGTAGGCAGTAGATGATTGGAATTATTGGATTGTTTTTGTAAAGCCAAAATTAAAACTCAAACTTAAATACAAATATTTATTTATATTTACTATACATCAATATTATCAGGGTTCCTAAATAAGGATTATTATTCAAATTCTCGTGAAAAAATCACACAGAAAATCCAATTAAGATCTCTTCTACACCTACTTGCAGCTATTAAGGAGCTCTATTCATTACTAGTAATATTACACAATTTTAGATTAATAAAATGAAAATCGCAGTGAACCAATTATATTTAAATTTTTACTTTAAAAGTCCATTTCTAGCTTTAAAACTTCTAATAAAAAATCAATGACTGGATAACATTTTTGATTTGATTTTTAACTATTTTAGAAATGATTCTGAAGACATCTATTTCAGTGTATGGGCCAACGTACACGCTGCTTGCATGCATCAGTTTGCATCACTTTTCGTTGTTGAGAGAAGGAGGATTATTTCCTCCAATCGAGTGTCGTTCATCCACGACAAGTGAACCATGCATGATACGACTAGGCTACAACCTTTGATTATAAACATATATTTTATTTTATTCCCGCTGTTTTTAGCAGCATTATTGAGAAACGTAACGTGTTCCATATTAGATTTTACTGTTTGGGTTTGCAAAAATATTTGTAAGTTCTTGAGATTGAAAAAAAAATTGTTTTGTGATTTATATCTGATAAATTATTTATTTATTTATTTATTTTATTTATTATGATAAGCACCTAGGCCTTTAGGCCCATTGTATACGAAAAAGATTTCTCGACTAACAGACTGAAATTTATTGAAAATAATTTCAATAAATTTACAAAATGCATTTAAGTGCAAAAAAATGATTGAACTTGTATAAAAACATGTTACTACAGCAAACAAAATGAGTGGCAGAACAATAAAAAATAAACCAGAAAAAAAAAATACTAAGATTAACTAATATGAAAATTTTAAATATGCCGACAAATCGCACTCGACCGATATCCATCCATAACCTGTTTTTGCTTACAATCTGCTGTTCTTTCGGTTTTTTCGTGGAATCGGTTTCTCCGATTAAAAACCGTTTAATTCCAAACACCACAGGAAGACACAACGCATTTCCATTACAGGGTATACACAAACACGCCAGCATTTTGGTTATTGCAGTCTTCTCGTTATATTTGATTGGTTTTATTATGAATAAGTCTAATATATTGGATGTGCCAAGGCCGTAATCGTGTAGTTAGCTACTTTCATTCCTTTTTCGATTTGTCTAGATTGATTACAAAATAATTTAAGTAAGAAAAAGATCGCACATTTTGATGTTTCGACGATGCACTGAAAAGTGCTTAAAAAATATAATCATGCAATGCCATCTAGCAACAAAAATAGAAATCAACAATTATCAATTTTCTATCAAAACCAAAAACAAAAAAAAATTTATCATTGAACAATAATTAACGTCACAGGAATCATCAAATTGAAAAAAAACACGCTCACTACAATGTTTGAAACTGGAATGTTCACGTGACTCATAATAGCCAATAAAAAGACGTGCTAATTCAAGAGCTGCCTGTGCTGCCTGCGAATTTTAAGTTGCACTTCATTCCTGCCTCCTGCCACCATCCTATCTGCAAGTTTCGTACGGCAGAGACAGCATACTGACCCGTCTAAATAGGCTCATTTCAACAGCACTCCTTACCACATCATAAAACAAATAATTTACATCAGTAGCTCCAAAAATGATTCAGAGCTTATCAAAATTAAAAGTTGGCTTTCTTGCACTTAGGATAGTAATTCATTGGGTTAGGAATTGTGGTAAGTTGCATGCGAAATGATGATTGGCAGCCCAATATTGAATCTCTAAAAGAATATCTACTCTGGCAGTAGGAAAACGCATCTAAGACTACAAACTTCGAAATACAGTAATAAAATGGTTTTATAGTCGAACTTATGTACATAGAATTTTTGTGTTACTTCCTTTTGAGAAAGCGAAAAATAGTCCTCCTCATTGCACTACCGCTTAGACCACCATTCCTACAGAAAAGTTGTCGCTAAAAGCCGTATTCACGAAAAAAGAAAATTCAACTTAGAATTAAAGAATACTCATAATTATACCTTATATTACAAAAAATCTAGTTAACTTTCCTCTTTTAAGATTATGCACGATTCATCATCAAATCCATAGCGCTCCGTCCGTTCTATATTACATAAAATTGAACATTAAATTTTAAATAATTCATCAATTTTTTTCTTTCTTTCTTTCAGGTAGGTCGTATAGCTGCAGATCATCCACTTGTAGGTGGACACAAAGGACCAGTACTTGATATATCATGGTGCCCGCACAACGACAATGTTATTGCATCTGGATCAGAAGACTGTGTAGTTAAAGTATGGCAAATTCCCGATGGTGGCCTTACTCGAACCCTTACAGAGCCAGTAGTCGATTTATTATTTCATCAAAGACGTGTTGGACTCGTACTATGGCATCCATCTGCCTTAAATATACTTTTGACGGCTGGTTCCGACAATCAAGTAAACAAGATTTTCATATTAATTGTTGTAATGAAATCATCTCTCTATTCTCTAGGTAGTTATTTGGAATGTAGGAACAGGAGAAATTCTTATACACATCGATAGTCATCCTGATATTGTTTATAGCGCCTGTTGGAATTGGGATGGTTCAAAACTAGTAACAACATGTAAAGATAAGAAAATTCGTTTAATTAATCCAAGAACTGGAGAAATTGAAAGTGAAGCACTCTGCCATGAAGGATCAAAAGCAACGCGGGCTATTTTCTTAAGACATGGACTAATATTTACCACCGGCTTTAATAGATCATCGGAACGACAATATTCTTTACGTGCTCCAGATGCACTTAACGAACCAATTGTAATGGTTGAACTTGATACGTCCAATGGTGTAATGTTCCCACTTTATGATCCTGACACAAATTTAGTGTACCTTTGTGGAAAAGGTGATTCTGTTATTAGATATTTTGAGGTAAGTTTGTTTTGTGAGGTGAAATAATTGAATCGCGCCCTAATAAGATCCCTTAACCTCCCTATATATAGATAAGACCTTGAAGCGATATAAATTGAAACAAAATAAAAAGAAGGTATATTTGCCTTTAATCAATCCACTTTTTTGTTTTTAAACTTTCAATTCACACGCCTCTTGTTCTCTACTAAATGTTATATTAAATACACCTCTTTCTTTCTTTGTGTACAACACTCTTAGACATGTTTAGATATGTGTTCAAAAACGATTATATCTCTATTATTAAAGCTGACACCAATGTTTTTTTTTTCTTCTAATATAGATAACACCGGAACCACCGTTTGTACATTACATAAGCACTTTTCAAACACCGGATCCGCAACGTGGTATTGGTATGATGCCAAAAAGAGGATGTGATGTATCTACTTGCGAAGTAGCAAAATTCTATCGTCTTAACAATAACGGACTGTGCCAAGTAATATCCATGACAGTGCCTAGGAAATCAGATCTCTTCCAAGAAGATTTATATCCTGACACATTATCCGATGATCCTGCACTAACAGCTGAAGAGTGGGTGGCAGGAAAGGATGTCGATCCAATAGTAATATCACTTAAAGTGAGTAAACAGTTAAGATTTGTGCTTTGTTTTATTTTATATGATACAGAGTAGATAATTTGTTGAATTTTTAAAATTTTAATATCAAAAAAGGAATACTTGATGCGACGATAATCAATTCAAAATACCAAAAATCCGTTGTATCATATAATAAGTACTGCATTCATAACAGCACATCCATTTTCAACCCTATAATCGTAAAATAAATGTCTTTATATTACGCCAAAGATATGAAAATATAATGGCTGTGGGTTATGAATGCACACTGCAGTTTGCTGTTGTTACTTTTTAGCATTGTCCAGATTTTATTCTACAGTTTGCAATCACTGTTTGACTATTCACTAAAAACAGAAATTCGTTTTTTTTTTACTTACCCAGGAAGAAAGGATTGCATTACCACTTATCGCTAAACTTTGAAAAAAAAAAATCAAGAAAAGTTTAAGTGATTAAACACAATCTATTATTTCCTATCACTAAAACTAGCAACGTGCTCGACGCAGCATGGTATACACAACGTGGACAGATGTAGGTGGATAGAGTTCAGTCTATAATTGCGAAAAACATGGAAAATTTTTCTTAAGAAATATTTGAGAAAGTCAAGAAATACAAGATCTGCATAGGTGATGATTGGCATGATAAAGAATTTAATTAAAGCAATATAATTACAAATAGCGGATATCCAGTTCGTTTAGCACTCGGTAAAGACCTGTACATCATTGACAAGGCCATTAATAAATAGACTAACAAAAATCCAAGTATCAATCTTTGAGCTATGCCGCATGATAAAGGCAGTGAAGTGCAGTGGATAAAATGTTGTGGGCATCAAATCTTTGATGACGATCTGTCAGGATATCATTTATCAAAGCAATGTCCAAGTTATCATTTGGTTTCATCCCAGAACTCGAGGCCGTGTTGATCGAAAAAGTAAAAAAAAAAAATGGTCTTAGAGGCTCTCAAACGGCATTTGAATCTAGAAGATCTGCTTTTCCTAATGCTCCATGAATTTCAGCTGGATTTAGCTTCATCCCGGAGTTCGAGGTCGTTTTTCTGATGATCTGCGCTCAAGAAATCGAATAGTACTGAAACAATAAAATTGTTTTAGTTCAAAGTTTTTCTTAAATCAGACTTCATTTCATGAAAATGTTGAAAACCCGATTGCCAAGGTATTCTAGGATTTAGATTTTAGTTAAATTTGATGAAAGTATTAACGCTGGGCCGACCTAGTTTCTGTGTTCTTGTGGGTATAACTTTATATAAAGTGCATCCTTCATTATTGTAGAGATGCATAAAATGCAGTTATAAATAGTATTCGCATTGAGTCTAAATCTGAAGTGAGAACCAGAAACAGTCGCAATTATAAATCTATACATTTCCTTCAATAGATAATTGATGGAGGTGAATCGCAAAAAAAATGCAAACAAAGAGGAAATCGTTACTGATTTTGTTTTATTCACTTTGAAAAAGACAGTCCCCGATCAGGAGTTATATCATAGCTAAGCAAAAAAATAATGTGATCTACTGTGATATATTTTCATGTTTAGTCTTTGACTTTTGGCGTATGAGAGACTAAGAGCTGGCAACCAAAATACTTACGCCATTTCATAAACAAAATTTTCCATATTATCATACTCTCTTAACATCGTTGATAACATATCCGGAAGTCTGCCTGGCTTCCAATGGTGGAGGGCTCTGCAGGATGACCTCGAGGGCCTAAGAAAAACCTGTTAACTTACGTGATTTCACAAAGATTGATTTTTGATGAAGCAGCAGAGAATTATATCTCATGATCAATTATAAAAATGGCAGACACATTGGATGGTGGTGGCAGACGGAAACAAAGACGCGGAATAATGTGTATAGCTTACATCATACCACGAAACTCGAGAATGCTTTCACTTAGAAATTTTGCACGCGGGCTATTTTAGAAAATAGGACCAATCGGGCAACTTCTTCGTAGGGTTGCCACACAGAAATTTAATTTTTCACTATATATTAGGGCACTGCCTAAGAACGCGTAGACATATAGAGCTGAAATTTGGTACAAAGTGTTCATAACAATGGTAAATACTAGTTCATAAACAGAATAAATCGGGCAAAAATAGTAAAAGCAAATTCAAAAAATTATAAAATTGGGCAACCCCTTCTTGATTTTTCCGTATAAAACCAAGAATAGGTGTCTGATTTGGTGGCCACTTTTGAACTTGTATTTGCAATTTTTATAGAAGTGTTGAAATATACATATAGTGAAAAACGAAAATTTTGTATGTCAGCATTAAGAAGGGGTTTCTCGATTTAGTCTATTTTTGAACTGATCTTTATTATTGCTGTGAAAATACCACATACCAAATATCAGATCTCTGCGTTGACGCGTTCTCATGCAGTATTCAAGTTTATACTGAAAAATAAAATTTTTGTATGATAGCACCAAGAAAGGGTTGCCCGATTTAGTCTATTTTTGAAGTAGTATTTAATACACTTTCACATCAGAAACGAAAACCGATAAGATCTACACCGAAAATTCTATTTTGCTTTCAAATCAAAAACCGAAAGCTTTTTTTCGGTTAAATAGAAGTAACATTTAATTATCATAAAATGATGAGAGCTCATACGAAAAAACCCATTTTAATTTTACTTCGAAATCCCAATCCATATTATAAAAATATAATAATTAATAAAATGAAATAATATAGTTTTCAATGTATGTAAATACAAAAGTGAGGTTTAGTACGACCGAAAAAATTTTTAGGCCGTTTGCACATCGAAAAACAAAAACAAAAACACTAAACCGAAAAACTCAAATTTTGTCTTAATCTAACAGAAATTTTCCGGAATACATTCAATAATATATTGGATATTTATTCTAATTATAGTTTCGATAAAAAAATATTCATATTTAAAGCTTTATTTCAATTAAAACACATTCTTATGTTTATTCGTACGAGAAACAAATTTTCGTTCCGAACTGTCAAGTAAATTTTCGTTCCATACTACGTTCCACACACGAACGAATATTCTTTTCGTTCCTACATAACCTCATTTCCGTTTATTTA